>CAIGQW010056847.1:391969-420837 GCA_903798125.1 Danio choprae | reverse complement strand
ATTTATTTGTCTTTAGTAACCTATTTGTCTTTTTTTGTATTTCAGATATGTGACAAGCAGTTATGTTTGTGCCACTTTTGCAACATATTTAACATATTGCAAACATATTTTATTATGTTATGATTTATAAGTGATCATAATTTTGTGGATCTTGTCATGATTATATACATTTTGAAAATAATGTATATTGTATATTTATTCCTGACTTCGCAAGAAAATAAACCGCACTGCATTCTTAAATGTCATTTTGGAAAAAAAATCTCAAATTCAAGGGGTGGGAATTTTAGCGACTTCATGATACAGTTCCGATTATGGGGAGTTATGATCCAACTCCAAAATAAATTCTTAACTTATATTTTTTATATTAGATTTTCTATGCTTTTGTTTAATAATTGGAATCTCTTTATGGCAGTACTGTCATCTTAAAAATCTTTCATTTTATTAAATAATTATTCAGAATAAACAAGCTCTGAATGTCAAAAGGCCAATTACAAAGAACAATTATGAAAAACAAATATTTTCCTTGGAATTCATGTTCATTTTCAAAAAAAAAGAGAGCATCACAATTGTGTATTTGTTTATAACATTAAGAAATGTACAGTTGAAGTCAAATTGATTAGCTCTCTTGTGAAAGTCTAATTCTTTTTCAAATATTTTCCAAGTACTGTTTAACAGAAAGATTTTTCACAACACATTTTAAACATAATAGATTTAATAACTAATTCCTTGTAACTAATTTATTTTGTCTTTGCCATGGTGACCGTAAATAATATTTTACTAGTTAGTTTTCAAGATACTAGTATTTGGCTTAAAGCATAAACCAAGCTTTAAATCATAGTAATGCTTCAATATTTTGCAACACAGTGCAGTAGGCACTGAACATTTATTAGTGTATTAGTGTGATTAACTCTTAAGAAGTGTTAAATACATTGAATAGAGTTTTTTTTAACACTGAGTAAAATAATCAATAGTGAAGTAGAGTAAAACACTGAACACTAACAGTAGCTAACAGTTCATTTAACTCTGGCCAGTGATAGTTTTATAGACACCAGGATAATGTTAAAAGTAACTCTAAATGAGTTGAATTAACACTGTCAGTTTTACTGCCAATAAACCTACTCCTGATTGGGGCTTGGGTTTATTAAACTGTATGAATTATGTTTAAAATAGATGGAGATCAGACAATAAATTGTTACACCTGACAAACAATTGCTAAATATACCCTCTGATTCTTTAACCCCCACAAACTGACCACACTAGGGGCTGTTATCCTCTAGAAACAGACCAAAGCAACCATATGCCTTTACAGAATATGATACCTAGAACTTTACTTAATACAAGTATTCAATCCTGATTTTATGCAATACCCAACTTATTTTGTGTCTAATTACAGTGAATGATAGTTCAAAGTGACGACTATTACCGCATGAGACACTCCTATGGGACAACGGGATTATTAAAATGTGTAGCAGCAATTTGCAACATTGCCGCCAGGGGGCACAAAGGGACGGGATGTGAATGGACAGAAATATACAGTAGCCGTAAGTACACTGCTACTTGTAAATAAAGATAACATAACAAAACTAATTAATTTATAAAGCATTAAAAACTTGTTAACAAGCTTTATTTTCAATGTAAAGTTGTTAAGTACAATGATGATTCAATTGGGGATTATTTGTTAAGTATAATGAGGATTCAAGCACCTCACATAAATTATTATAAAAATAAAAATAATTTTGCTGCAGGATTGAACATAAATTAACTCCTGGAAGTTTATGTGTAATAATTTTGCTTCGGTTTAGTTATCTTATTTTTTTATTTATTTATTTGCTTTTTCAAAACATCAATGTCCTCCTTTAAATTATAATTTATTATTATTTTTTTTACTATTAATGGCCCAGTTTCAGTGTTTTTTTAATGTGTTTTAATGTCAATTTTAGTCACCTTTTTTGCATATGCATGTGAAATTTAATGCACGTACAAAAGTTATAGCTAATTCATCAAAATTAGCTAAGCCTATATCATAAATACTTCATCAAAAGTATAAAAAGAAAACACCTATCAAACAGCCTGTCTATAGGTTATTATATCATATAATTTAAAAGAAAGCTGCAAAATAGGCTATGTTATTTCAAATCAAAAATTCAAATGTTGAATTGCGCAATTAGGGTGTAGAGCACCTGCCAAACAACAAAGAGCCAGTAAATAAATGTGAGTTTTAAAGTTAATATAGGTCTAAATAAAATCTTAAAAGCAACTAGGCTACTCCGCACTGATATTTGTTCTTTTTTTTCGAAAAACAACCAATTTCAATCGCGAGAAGACGCCGACAGCTTGGTATGCAATAGCCACAGTTGTCACACCCTCTGCACGTTCCATCAGCCCCAATCACCATTCACACTCTCCATCCACTACACACCGCACTCAGTCACCTGATTACTGATCACAATCACCTGCGCACTAACAACACTCACCTGCTCCAGCCATCACACACACACTATATATACATACCCATCCTGTTCACTCGTCGGCTGGAATCATATTCCCATGGTTGAACTATCCTTGTGCTCATCCTGATTGTCTGCCGAATCTTCTATGAACTATTAACTCCTGTCACCAGTTTGCTCGCCTGCCAGGGAAGTGACTATTCCTTCGTTTACTGTTTGCATTGAACTGCCTGCAGCACTACGGTGCGAAGATATGCTTTGTGCTTGGATAAACACTGTGTGAACTCACCCTTTCGTCTCTGCCTTCTGTGACCGTGACAACAGTATTTTTCAAAAATTTTATTTAGCTTGTAATAAAAACAATTCACTAAAATTAATTTAGGATGCTTTTCTTTCTTGAAATAAAAGATTAGATTAGCCTATTTCACAATGTTTAAACATTAGAAATAATATTACGCTTAAGCTGAGAGATTTTTTTTTTTTTTTTTTTTTTTTTTTTCCTACATTCCGAAATAAAAAATGAAAGCCTTCCATCCATACTACTCTGGAGTTTCGAACTCAAAAACAGAATTTCGAAAATGCTGAAGAGGCCATTTTTGTTCAGACTTCACAAGTTTGATAGGAGGACAAACTCGATGCGAGGACACTTTAGGTAAATCTTCAAACAAAACAGTGTACTTTATAATCTCATTCACATCACCCTGGCAACGTTTTTTCACTATCATAACAAACTAAAGTATCTTATCTAAACTAAAACATGATATAAAACACTGACTCTTTTAATTTTGATATTAAAAGCTTGAACATAACAGAACCAAATGTTAAGGCACCGTGTACATATTTATATAACTGTCACCTTCACATATGCATATTTCTAACAAGAGTCTAGTCTGAGTCTAATAACTGCCTTTAGAATTACAAAAGATGAATTATAGATCACGTTTAACAACTAGGTCTATACCCAAATCAAAAGCCATGGATAAACAAGGAAGTGCGCCTCCTGCTGTAACAATGCATGCAACACTACCTTCAGATCAGGTGATGCACAGGCCTACAGCAAACACCGAGCTGAGCACGCAGTATTCTTAAGGACTCCTCTCTCCCAGCTTTGTTTTCTATCCTGCCTTCCAGCATGTGCTTCAGGTTCCTGCGGACAAAAACCAGCAGACTGAGGAATAGCTTTTTCTCCAGAGTTGTCTCCCTTTTGAACACCCCCATAGACTCTTTTGCCCACCTCATACATCCCCACACCCTTCTCATAACTTACACTCCCCATAAACAATGTATTATTTATTATTTAATATTTGCACAATTAAAATTGCACATATTGATCGCACTACATTGCACTAATTCATTTTGATTTTAGTAATCAAAATTTGTAATTATGTTCATATCTATCTGAATACATCTGATTATTAATAGCAACCTGTACATATATTTATCTATTGTAAATCTCTGTTTATAGTTAATACAACCTGTATATAATGTTCATAGTACATCCATTTGTAAATATCACCATAGTTTTTCTATAATTGCACTTTATAACTACCTATTATCCTGCACTTGCTGCTATTGCTCTCCTGGTTAGACCTAAACTGCATTTTGTTGTCTTGTACTTGTACATGTGTAATGACAATAAAGTTGAATCTAATTTAATCTAATCTAGAAGGAAAGGGTTGATTAGATCAAGAATTAGATCAAAAACTATAGACCTCTGGACTGCCTAATTCCAGTTGTTCTCTGGGTCATCTCTCTTCCTTCTCTGTCTACTCTCCCTTCTGTCTTTTCTCCCTAGCAGGGGGCTTTTTGGCATTCTTGTGTCTTTTATCACCTAAAAGCTTAGTGTTCTGCTGGAGATCAAAGGACTTTGATTGGGAGAAGGAATTGTATTTGCTAAGAATCCTGTTTTGGTGAGGTTCTGATACTGCTTGGGTACTGCTTCCAAATGTGTGGGAGTCTTTATGTCCTTTCTGTCCTGTCTAGGTTCAGAAATGTAAGCATAATGTTGTCTGTTCTTTCTATTTGCATTTACCTTCCCACTGTCCCAAGCTGCCTCAACTCTCTTGCCAAAGTGTTCAATGTTGACAAGTGACAAGTGAGCTGCTTTCTAACTGTGGGGTAAAGGTTAGCAACAAACAGGTTCTTGAACATAGGATCTTCCTCTGCATCAGAATAATCTTTAAAAGCAAAATAAATCTCTCTTAAACACCCAGTACTCTCTTTTAAAAGATTTTAAAAGCTGACAGACAAGGTTTAGGGTTTTTTGCAGAGTATACTCTGCTGTAGTGATGTTCGAATCATTTTACTGACTTTGATCTTTGAGTCTCGTTCATCGAGACAATCTTTTTTCGGAGTCATTTCGTTCAATTTGCCAGAATAAAATGAAAATGTTATGATTTGCTTCCGAACACACCTACAACTACACTAAAGGTTGATCCCACTACAAACAAGTTATAAATAGAATGCTTTAAGAAAGAGAAAAAAAATGTATTGTTTACCTGGTCTTTTGTCTATGATGGTATTTTTGTCTCTTTGCTCAGCTCATGTCTTCAAATTTGAGTGGTTTGTTTTTGTCACACTGACAGTCAAATATAATCTTAACCAATGCACACAGTCTGAGCCAAAAGGGGCCATGATTAGTTCACCTTTTGAGTCTTCTAGTTTTTGAGTAGTTCGTTTATCATGTGACAGCATGTAAAGAGAGATGACTCAAACCTGAGGACTCGAGAGATGAACAGATCAAATCTTTTTCCAGCTCTAAATGCATATTATTGGCTTCTGTCTTTCACGTGATGAACGAATGACTCAAACCCAAGATGAACGGATCAAATCTTTTTCCGGCTCTAAATGCATATGATTGGCTTCTTTCTTTCACTTGATGAATGACTCAAAAGACTTGAAAAATTTAACGAAACCACCTGCACAAATGTGCGCATGCGCGGCTGAACGAATCACTCCCTGAGAGGACTCTGATCATTCCATCAAAGAGTGCCCCGTGAAACCCCCTCGTCCCGTGGTGAGTACTATTCCTGTCAATGATGCCATATTGATCACCCCAGACTTTTCATGCTCTGACACAGCTCTCATAGACTCCGGATCTTCTGGTAATTTAATCTCCCAAGCCTGTCTCGACCAATTCCAGTTAACCCGTCTACGTCACCATGCACAGTATTCAGTTGAGACCATCCAAGGAAAGCCACTGGGATGAGGAAAAGTCAGATACCACTCCCCCAAGTTTACTCTGCAGATCAAATATCTTCACAAGGAGAAAATCTGTTTTCTGGTACTGAAGGAATCCACCGTCGACACAACAAAATCAGCAACTACACTTATGTACACTATAATAATCTAATTCATCAACCAGATACATGGAAGAAACTTACTTTGTCAAATACTTTCTCTTGTACATAAAGCTGCCCCTGAGCAAGCACACGCGGTGTGACTGACATGCTTAAGTAAGTTAGTGAATACGGTTTTAGCAGTTACGCTACAACCGTCTATGCTGTAGACATTGCACTACGTCTTTTACGTAAGTCCTTACGTTAACGTCACGTAAATCGCAGGTCCTAAATTTAAAGGGGAAGAATTCACAACAGCTGCCCCCACATTTGGACAGCAAATGTGTAATCAAGGGAATTCTTTAGATATCTTGGTGCTACCTTCTAAAGCAGGCAGCTCTATCAGGCGTGCAACAAGTCTGATGTAAGCTTTACCATTAACGTCAACTTCAACAGTCCGCACGCATCCGTCCTTGCTGGGCAGGGTCTTTTGAACTTTGCCTATAGGCCACTGAGTCCTTGGAAGTTGTGGATCCACAATAAGTACAACAGAGTCAACTTTTAGGTTTTTTTAAAGCTTTATGCCACTTCTGTCTGTTTGAAGAGTAGGCAAGTAGTTCTTAGTAAAGTTTATCCAGAACTGGTCCACTATGTTTTGACAGTGTCGCCATCTCCGCTGCCCCATATCTCCTGGAGCATATGCTACCTGAGGCAGTGATGCATCCCGCCACCCCATAAGGAGAATATTAGGAGTAATTGGATCCATGTCAGCAACATCTGTTGAGGCATATCCTAGTGCTTTCAAACTAAGGATCCCTTCCACTTCCACTAACACGGTGGACAGAACATCTTTTTTAACCGCCTGGGCTCCTATAGCCACTTGGAGAGCATTCTTTATGGAGCGGATTTCAGACTCCCATATTTCACCGAAGTGGGGAGTACTAGGTGGATTAAACTTGAAGCTGATTTGGTAGTCTGAAAGCTGAGCTTTGAGTTCTGGCTCCATACTAGAGAAAGCTGTCAGCTCCCCGGAAGTTGGTGCCACAATCAGAACGGATCTTGTGTGGTTTGCCTCTTCTGGCTATGAAATGGTGTAGTGCAAGAAGAAAGGCGTCAACGTCCATCAAATTGAGGAGCTCAATATGTACTGCCCTAGTGGTGAGACATTTTGATATTAATCCCCAGCGTTTCTCTGTCCACCGACCTATTTTGACTAGGTACGGGCCGAAGCAGTCAACACCAGTTAAGTAAAAAGGTGAACAAAGCAATCTGAGGGGTTCTGGTGGCAAATCTGCCATTTGCGGAACCTTTGGCTGGGCTCTCCATCGTTGACAGGCCAGACAGTGAAGTTGACGGTGCTTTATGGCTTGACGCCCTCTGAGAATCCAATACTGTCTACGTATTTCAGCGTAGACTCTTTCTGCCCCTGGGTGTAATAGACGCTCATTCTTTGATAAGGAGCTTTGTTACAGCATGTTTTGAATCCAGTACAATGGGGTGGATTTGTTCTGGGTCTGAGTTTATCAACCTCCTTAATCAGCCGCCAACTCTTATGGTGTTGGTCAGTGTATCCCATTCTGGAGCAAGACTGATTAATCGGCTGTGTGCCAGAACTGGTTTCTGTGCTATGAGGGCAGCAACTTCTTCAGGGAAACTTTGTAGATGACATACTCTTAGCAGGACAGTTTTTGCCTGTCTACTAGTCATAGGCTCACTGGAGGCAGAATTCGATGTGTCCATTCTTTGTGCAGACCCATTGAAGCTCTTTTAACTTAGATGCTCCCTTCGACTGTCAGGTTTTTTAGGCCAATGGTCTTGGCTCTGTTTCAAGAATGGAGGCCCTTGACTCCATCGGCTAGGCTCAGTCAGACTTTGGAGGGATTTACCTCTTGTTATGTTGTCAGCGGGGTTGTCTTGTGTATTTACGTACCTCCATGATCTATGGTCGGTTAACTCCTGTATCTCAAAGACTCTGGTTCTGACAAACACCTTATATCTACAGGAGTCTGACTGAATCCACTCTAACACAGTCAAAGTGTCGGTCAACAGGACTGTCTGACTGATGGTGAGTGTCATCTCATTCATTACCAGTTTGGCGAGCTGTGCTCTAGCTAGTGCGGCACAAAGCTTTAGACGAGGCATAGACTGTTGCCTCTTTGGAGCAACCTACGATCTGGCCATTATGAAGGAAACGTGAATGTCACCATCATGTTGAACTGCGAATATGCAACTGCTCCATACGACTTTTCAGAAGCGTCGCAGAACACATGGAAAGAAATGTTCTGTTTTGCTGTAGTTGAGGAGGCTATTTGATAGCAGCGAGGAATTGAGACTGCTCTAAGGTGCTCTAACTCTAGCCACTTTAAGGGTTGGAGGTAAATCTGGGTCATCCCATTCTCTTTTTTTTGCCCACAACTGTTGGATGATTACCTTAGCCCTTGTGCTGAAGGGTAGTATGAATCCCAATGGGTCATACTGAGATGCCAACACCTGATATGCTGTTCTCATAGTCAGTGCTGCATGTTTAATGGGCCGGTAATGATATCCAAGGCTGTCATTTGCACAATTCCACTGGAGCCCTAATGTGGGCTCCATCGTATCAACATGGGTATGAACTAACCACTGCTCTGTGGCTGAGGAGCGGGCTTCAGGAGGAAGATAAGCGACCATGGCTGACCACTAGCCCACTGTCTGAGGTCAAATCCTCCCTCAGCTAACATGCTGCGTAGTTGGTCCACGGTTTGTTTGGCAGCAACAACAGTAGGAAAACTGGTGAGGCAATTGTCCACATAGAAGCTCTGGTGTACTATTTTATGTAACTCTAGATAATTAGCTTCAGAATTGCGAGAATGATGTTTCAAAGTGAAAACGGCACAGCAAGGACTGCTTGTGGTCCCGAATGGTAGAACCTGCCATTCATACACCTCAGGGGGATTTTACCTCAACAGGTCTCTCCAAATGGAATGTAGAAAGGGTCGATCCTTTGGAAGGAGCCGAACTTGATGGAACATATCCTTAATATTGTAGGAATGAAAAATATTATATGCATTTGTTTACATGGCAAAACATGTCTTTTTCACCAAGAAGGTCCATACAGACTTCAAAGGCAGATACTGATAAGATCAGGGCCTGGTGTGTGGACTTTGGGGGTTTTATGATGTGGTCACCTGTTGATTGGTCAGTTTGATGTCTCAGCATATGGGCTTTGTTCACATGGTCAAGAGAGATACAAAAGGGTTGGTAAAACTTGGCTCTGGGTCTTTTCCTGCTCTGCGGCTTTCTTTTCCTGCTCTGCACTTTTCTGGCTGTTCCTCCAGCTCTGGAGGATATCTTCTCTTACTCTACTGCTACAGGCCATCTTTGCGGCCTATTCTCTTTGTCTCTCTCTCTCCCTCCCCTGTCTCTTTTTCTCCCCTGTCTCTGACTTTTTAGTCATTCGGCAAACTACAGTTCGAACCGCTGTAGTTAAAAATACCATTCCTTACAGTTGGTGCATGAAACCAAGGGATCCTTTGCAGTGAGTTTTCTGAAATTTACTTTAGCTGGTCTTAGCTGGATTTTTCACAGCTGACCTGGTGAATGGATTAAAACTGGCCTTCTAACCACAAGAGTGGGTAAGTCTGCTTTAATTGTTCTTCCATTTGCTTAAATTGCATAAAACAGAAATTACAAGACTGTAATTCGTTTCAATAGTTAAATTTGGTAAATTTCTGATTATCTCCTCAAGGATGGAAGGGTTAATTTCTAAAGAAAGTGATGTATTGTTTGCTTTATGGACGGAAAAAGTTGAACCTACGCTGTGTAAACTTAGCAAAGAAGGACTTAAGTTAACAGACTCAGAGTCTACATTGTTTGCATGGTGGAATGTAATTGGCAAAAATGGAAAGAAATCAAAACGTGGTGATATAATTGAAGCTTTAAATTACAGGTGTTACTCAAGACTGCGTAACATGACGTCAGTAATATCTTCAATTATAAAGACTAGATGTGAAGAATTTGATGTTCAAAAATCAGAGGCAGAAAAGTCAGAGGCAAAAATTCTAGATCTTCAGTTACAGCTTGATAATTTACTAGCTGAACAGCTAGCCCTGGCTGAAAAATGCAGAAATCAAAAAGACACCATTGAAGATTTAAAAGCTATGCTAAAAGCACAGAAGTTTGTGTCTTCCAAAATGCTTACCAGCAATGGGATTGAAAAGCATGTTCACTTCTCAGATGAAGTTACTTGTAATAAATCTGAAATGATTTGTTCAGAGGCCGTAGCTCAAAAAAGTTTGCCTGTTTCAGTACTCAAGGTGATGCAGCACCAAAATAGCGCAGTCAAGACGCATGGTGTAGAAGCATTAGAGAGTCTTAATAATCCTCGAACCTCAGATGATCACAGCAATCAACCCTCAGGCGAACAAAACAGGCTTTGCATGTCCTGTAATAAAATAGGCCATAGAGAGGAAAAATGCTGGACAACGGGGGAGGGAAGACCTCCACCATATTTTCTGAAAAAACAGAAATCACTTAAGAGCAAAAATCAATGGTCTTCACGTAACAGAAACTCATCTGTTAATAACACTCTTAGTGAACTAACTGCATTGTTAATACAGGGCCTGCAACTGTTAACTTCCTTTGCTGGTGGCTTAACAGCCTAATAGTAATGAAGTTAATATTTGCTGATCTTGTTTGCATTTCCAAATTTGTTATTGTGTTATACACATGTTCATTGCCATAGAACACAATGGTTGTTTGTGATACTAAACGTACACATAGACTGAGTAATTCCTTAAAACATGATTTTCTTACTGTAAGTGTAAAAAACACTTAGGTCTGAGGTTGTAGAAGCCACAGATGCATTCTAGACCGCATGTCATGTATGAAAAAGGAATTAGCTGTATGCTAAAGTTAATTAATTTTAAGGTACTTGTGTTCCTATGTTGGATGAGTCTCATCTCCTAAAAGTAGGAAACTGTGCTATCCTCAATATAGCCACAGTTTAAACTACAAACAGGAGTATAGAATTGCCGTGTGGCTAGTGTAATAATTATAGTAACTTTGAAAATGCTTTCTCACAAGATTCAGCCTTGAACATTGCACTTTATCATGCTCATTAAAAAACATTAATTTGGATGTGTTTTAAGCCAGATCACATTCACATCTTACTCAAATTCCATGCTGGCTCCCTGATACAACAGGACTAAATTTTACAACACGGTTGTAAAACTTCCACCCTTTGTTAGGAGCATGTTAACACAAACACATAGCCTGAGCTGAAACTCTACCACATAAAAAACAACACTTCAAATCTTCACACACATAGTCAAAATTCACAATTTGCCTGACACGGCTTCATTAAAATGAAGATACCATGTTATTTAAGTCTTCAGACTTTATCATAACTATGGATTTTTCATTTTGTTTTGTTATTTTGGTTTCTTTTGATTATTTAACCAGTTACTCATTATTTGTTTCAACAAGTTATGTCAAAATGTAAATTAGGATTTTAAATCCAAAATGCTGAAATATTGTAACATTATTGATTTCTCTGCAACAAATATTATTTTGATTTACTTTGTATTTAATTCATTTAAATGCAAATGGGATTGTCTTTGAATATTGAATCATTGAATTCACTGTATTTGTTTACACTGAATATTTTGCTGATACTCTTAACCAACTATTGTTGATTTTGTTGTGAAGCATTTTATTTTAATGTTTCCAGATATTGTGTAAAGAGCTTGTTTAATCTTATTTTGTCTTGATCTTGACCATCTTTTTAATTGCATTAATTTAAGGGCATTTTGCTTGAGAAGAACTCAAACTGACCACATCAATCCTTTGATCAATGACAAATGCCATATGTTTGCTTTTGCTGTTTGTTGTGCCATTTGCTGTTTTGAAATACAGGACCCATGCAGAAAAGGTTCATGATCTGTGATCTACTTCAAAGAGAAGAGCAGGGATTCCCTGCATTCCTCAGCACCTATCTTGTGGAGGTAGGAAGGATTCAATGGACAATTTGCATATGAACAGTGCAACACCATTTGATTAAGGCCTTTCACACTGGGCTGAAGGACAACAAAGACAGACCAACCTTAAACATGCAACAAGCCTGGACAGGAAGTCTGAAGATGACAGCAGCACACAACAGAAAGCATCTTTTCATTTTAATGTCACCTTTTGCCTCTTTATGTGTCACAACGGTGCCAGGGGAGGAATTGTAGGAATGAAAAATATTATATGCATTTGTTTACATGGCAAAACATGTCTTTTTCACCAAGAAGGTCCATACAGACTTCAAAGGCAGATACTGATAAGATCAGGGCCTGGTGTGTGGACTTTGGGGGTTTTATGATGTGGTCACCTGTTGATTGGTCAGTTTGATGTCTCAGCATATGGGCTTTGTTCACATGGTCAAGAGAGATACAAAAGGGTTGGTAAAACTTGGCTCTGGCTCTTTTCCTGCTCTGCGGCTTTCTTTTCCTGCTCTGCACTTTTCTGGCTGTTCCTCCAGCTCTGGAGGATATCTTCTCTTACTCTACTGCTACAGGCCATCTTTGCGGCCTATTCTCTTTGTCTCTCTCTCTCCCTCCCCTGTCTCTGCCTCTCTCAGGTAACTTTATTTTACATTTAAGCTGGGTACAATTTATGTCATATGTTTTCCATCATTTCATGTTTGATCATTTTATTTAGTTATTTTTGTAACTAATTCAGTTGTAACCACAGAGAATTATTGTTATTAAATCATTTCATTTTCAAGTATTTGTGAATTACTTTTGATTTAACGTCAACACTTAAATGCTCCATATTGCAATACAATACAATCACATAACAGCAACGCTCTCCCACATTTATAGCTATTAAAACTGCCCTTACTTCCGTTTTTGGTATAAGATTGTAGAAGGATGGTTTGACAAGAAATGTACAGTTTTTCACGATCATACTGATAACTTTTTAGTCATTCGGCAAACTACAGTTCGAACCGCTGTAGTTAAAAATACCATTCCTTACAATATCTGCAGCTACAGCAACATGATGCTGTCAGTAGCATAGCAGTACACCCAGCAGTGATGGTCCAAGTGTGGGACCAAGCAGAAGTTGATCATTTAGAGATAGACCCTGATGTCTGAATGAACAATTGAAAACCAGTCTGGGTTTATTGTTGTGGCTCACCAGATGGTGGGGCAAGTACCATGTGTGGTGAGGGGGCAGGGCCGAGAGCCGTGGAAACTGAATGAGGCCAAGGCGTAAGTGCATACAGGTGCAGCGCACACCGGCCTCGAATCCCACGGAAGGAGCTCTGGACTATAAGAGGAGGAACGAAGGCAGAGGAAGCTGAGAGAGGTCCAGGCCTGGACTGTTATGTTTTGTTTGTTTTGGTTTAGACGGCAGTCTCCATGAGGAGTTGCCATCTCTTTTATTAATAAATATCTTTTATAAAGATTCGTCAGTTCTCCGCCTCCTTCTTCCCGGCGGCCAGTTGGCCGCGAACATTATTACAGTGGTGCCGAAACCCGGGAGTAGGAGGGACGCGTTGTCCAGTCATACTCGCCGCTGAGAGGGGTGAGTGTTCGGGAGTAAACCCGAGTGGGGGAGAAACCCGTCGTCTGCATAGAGCGCTGGAGGGGTCAGGGGTTGGCGAGGTAAAGATCTGCCTGCTGCCATCTCCCAGCATGGGGAGGAGCAGGGGACGCGGGGTTCACCCCAGAAGGGAAAGCGCTGAAGGGAGCCATCCCAGAGAGACCGGGGGAGTCACCGTTGTCTGTCTTGATGCCGAAGCCTGCGTCCATCCACCAAATCGGGAGCGGAACAGGAGACCAGAAATGCCGCCACCCCGAAGATCTGCCGCCGGACGCCAAAAGACGGGCGGGTAAATAGATTCCTCCACAGGGACCCAGTACGTCACCGATCTCTCAGCTGGTGGAGGACCGGGAGACAGCGTGTCAGGAGAACCGAGCCAAGAATTTTTTTTTCTTTTCTTTTGCCTTTCTCCCCTCTCTCAGTCTACTCTGTCTTTCCTCCTGTTTTTTCCATCTCCTTTTCTTTCGGCCCGTCTCATATACTCCCCCCCCCCCCGGAGTATGCACAGGCACGGGGTGCCCCCGCCCTGTGATGGGTGAAGGGGGTATGTGGTGAGGGGGAGGGGGCGGGGCCGAGAGCCGTGGGAACTTAATGAGGCCGAGGCGTAAGTGCATACAGGTGCAGCGCACACCGGCCTCGAATCCCACGGAAGGAGCTCTGGACTATAAGAGGAGGAACGAAGGCAGAGGAAGCTGAGAGAGGTCCAGGCCTGGACAGTTATGTTTTGTTTGTTTTGGTTTAGATGGCAGTCTCCGTGAGGAGCTGCCGTCTCTTTGTTTTGGTTTAGACGGCAGTCTCCGTAAGGAGCTGCCGTCCATTATATTAATAAATATCTTTTATAAAGATTTGTCTGTTCTCCGCCTCCTTCTTCCCGGCGGCCAGGTGGCCGCGAACATTATTACACCATGCTTCTTCTGCTTGGGCTGCTTCCTTTTGGTCTAGTTTGGCCATATATCCTGTTTCGATGAGTTTGGTGATTTCTCCTGAATAAACTGAGGCTTTTCCAGGGTCTTTCTGGAATCTCCTTTCAGTACTCCGCAAGAACAGATTGTAGGGCTCCCCTAAGCTTAAGTGCAATTGACTTCCACAAAAGAGCAGTGGCGTAATGTTCTATTTCCTGTACTTTAACTTGCTGGGTTTGAGACTCAAGCACCTGCATAGCTTCATTGTCTTGCCTAGACCGAGTCATCATCTTCTCATTGTGAAAAGGCAAGATGTCCAGTTGCCATAATTTTTCCACATTTCTGTAGAGAAGATCATACAGATGAGCAGTAGATACAAAGAAACATTGCTGTACTGATGATCGATCTGTGGGAAACATTGCTGCTTCCTGGATAGCCCATCCAAGAGATGTATGAACTGCTACTGGACCCCTTTGGTGCCTTGGCGAATAGGCTCTTTGGCAGCGATGCGATGAACTTGGTCTGAACCTATGAGTACCAGCGGGTACACCTTATGAAATGGCTGTAGCAGAACTTCCCTTAGATGTGCATATTGTCTCTGAAGAGCGGGAACTGGGTATGACTGTTCCACCCGATCTAGACCTGAAGCTGTAAATGCTCCAGATAGTTTATAACGCTTCTCTGGGTTACTTTGTGGGGAGATACCAAAGGTGACCTTTGTGCCACTGAGATGAGTGATTTCTGGTCTGACTGTACGAAGGGCCAGAGTCTCGGTTTCACCTTTGAGTTGGAGCTGCTTTACAGCACTGGATAGAATAATGGTGTGCTGTGCTCCACCATCCAGTATAGCATAAGTCTCCAATGTCTTTGCTTTGTGGTGTAGCAGCACTGGTACCACTTTCAAAAGGACTCTGCCAGATGCAAGGGTTGGTAAGAGGTAGATATGGCTCTTGGAGTTAATTAAGGATGTGTCAGTTTTATGACTTTTTGCCACCTCATGAAGTACTTGAAGGTGAATACCACCACAGTCACTGCAGGGTTTCTTCAAATTACAGGTCTCAGGTGTCACATCTGCTGTAGTGCCATCTTGTGGTCTTTTGGGCACTAGTTATGTTGTGGTTTTCGTTGTTCCTGTTTTGTAGTTGTTCACGTGATCACCACTTGTTTCCACCTGTGAGTAATTGTCTAATTAGTGTTGTCTTTATAAGCTTTGTGATGTTGTGTTTAGTTTGCCTTTGGATTTTTGCTGTTGGCTGATGTACTTTGTTTACATGATTCTGTTTTGTTCTGTCTGGCTCTCATCTGGTCCTAGCCTGTTCACCGACTCTTCATTTTTGGTTTGTTGGTTTGATTTACTTTGCTTCATGTTTTGATTGTTTTGGAATTCCTGTTTAAGCATTGTTTGATTCAGTGTTTATTGTTTTGTACTTTTTGTCTCTGCTGGATTTTTGTACCTGGCCTGTCCCCTTGTTTTTTTATTTAAAACTCAAATTGCTGCAATTGGATATATCTTGTGTTTTTGTAAGCCCACCGTGACATCAGGTGCTTGAAAACGAGCACATTTCCAGCAGCGTTTTCCCTCTGATATCCACTTGCAAAATTCAGCTACAGACTGTTTTCTGATATGACTGCACCGAGTGATGTAGTGATCTTTGCTACTACAGAATAGACAGATTTCTTTGGGTGATGGTTTCTTCCAAGATACCTTAGAGCTGGGGGATGTTCTAGACTCGGAGTGAGGTACCAGCCTTTCTTAGTGGACAGCGTTTGTTGCTTTAACCTGGAGCTTCAAAGCTTTAACCTGGAGCCATCCTGCGAAGTCCTGTAAATTGTACGGATTAATACTGGGGGAGTTGAGCTTCCCTTGCAGCTGAAGAAACTCTATGAAGCCATCTTGTAGATATTTGGGCAGCTTACTTAACAAGCGATCTACATGTGAACAACAGTTTAACTCCATGCCTCTTGGACCCTCCAACGACGATAGTATACTCACTAAGAGGTGGACGTGGAGAGAGTAACTCTGGAAGCTGCGTGCATCATTTGGTTTGACCTCTGAAGGGCTTGCATAGCCGCTGAGTATGGGTATGGATGATGGTGACAAGACTGTCCAATCATCTGTGCTTCAGGCAATTTTAAGTGTTCCAACAAAATATGGTACTTGTATTTCTCATCTAGCTCTGCATGAGGTTCAAGTAGGTTGTCCAGTGCCAACTTCAAATGAGCAAATTCCCTTTCATTATCATTTATAAAATCAGGAATCTTTGGTTGGGGGGCTGCATGTAATGTGCAGTGTGGCACAAAATATTCTGTTGGATTCCTTGTCTGATTAAATGGTTGCAGTGAAGAAGTTGCAAAGGCAGGATGATTCAGAGTCCTAACAGGAACTCTAGGCTGGGTCTGAGTATAATGATGAGTCACTAAACCTGCAGTAGGCAGAGCAGGATATTGTGGTTGTGAAGATGACACTGCCAAGTGGCCATATGCTGCATCATAGTGCTGGTAGAATGGCGTAGGGGCTATTAGATGTGGCTGCACTTGGGGCAGAATGGCTTTTCCCGCATCATTTCCCGACTGCTCTGTAAACAGTGATGGAACAGTCTCTGACTTTGTAGCAGGTTGTTAATGTGGTTCAGAATGTAACATTTCAGATGAAATTGGTGAATACAAGGGGAGGGAATTAATTGGACATATAGGCACAAATCCAGAGTTGGAGTCCACAGCCTTCTCAGGAGATTCCCTTCCATTCCTTTCTGTGTCGCTTACATGTCTCCGGGTAAGAAACTCTATTTCAGGTGACTGAGATGAGGCAGTAGAATGACTGGAGGGAGGCCGATGTGAAGGTGTTATTGAAGGGACTCGTGCTGGAGGTGCTTTGGGTTTCCACTTTGACCTTCCTCTTCATCCTCTTCTTCTCTCAAGAATGACCAGATATGTTCTCCAGTTCCACGTTTCCGTTCCACATTCTCCAGCTACCTTCCTACCTCCTCCCTCCCATGTCTCCTCCACGACTCAGCATTCCCCAGCTTCTCCCCTGGCTCCTCCCTTCCAAAGACTCCTCCCTGATAAACCCCCACCCACCCTCATATGTTTTATGTTATAAGGCACAAGTTCGAAAACAAAGAAGGGGGGGGGGGGAGAATTGGGATGTCAGGTTCTGTGTTGTTGTGTCCCATGTGCTCAGTGTTTGTCATGTGATTCCTTTGTTCTGTTTTCCCACAATGTGTTTATGTTCATGAGTTCCACCTGTGTTCACCCGCCCATGTGTCATGTCATGTGTATTCAGTCTGATTACGTCCTTGTGTATTTATACCCCTTAGTTTGGTTTAGTTTCTTGTCTGGTATTACACATATTTTTGTATTGTCTTCCTGTGTTATTCCAGTGTTCACGTGAAATTGTCAGTGTTAATAAATCTATGTGTTTTGATAATCTCCTGCGATCCAGTGCATCTCCTTATAGAAAGTGAAGTCGTGACAATATTATGAGCCTTTTATTCAATTTCAATTCAATTCAAGTTTATTTATATAGCGCTTTTTACAATGTAGATTGTGTCAAAGCAGCTTAACAAGTTCTAGTAAAGTCCAGATTTCAGAGTTTAGTTCAGTTCAGTGTGGTTAAGTTTCACTGCTAAAAGTTCAGTACTGAAGAGCAAATCCACCGAAGCGCAGCTCCACAAGTCTCGGTCCGCGCAGGCCAGTGGCAACAGTGGCAAGGAAAAAACTTCACCAATTGACGAAGTGAAGGAAAAAAAACCTAGAGAGAAACCAGGCTATGTTAGGCACGATCTACCTTTTACCTAAAATTGATGAACTTAGAGCCTGTATTACGCTTTATAATCCTTTTTGTTACTATATCTGAAACATGGCTACATGATTGATTCAGTGATGATGAACTTAATATCAAAGACTATGTTTTACAACCCCAAATCAGAATAAGTTGGGACAGTATGGAAAACGCAAATAAAAAAGAAAGAAGTCATTTCTAAATTTACTTTGACTTGTATTTTATTGCAGATGTTGAACTTTTCCCAATTTCTCCCCATGCTCAATAAGTCGGTCGGAGGCAGTAAATAATTTAAATATTTTATTATCAAGTGAAAAAAGCTTCTTCAGAAATCTGGGCTTTAGAAAAGCAGTGAATCAGGCGATTGGGCAGTCCTAAGCGCCGTACATAAAAAATCACAGTTTTATAAATTTCTTTTCTCCATTCCTCCTAGGGCATTTCTCCAGCAAATAGCAGTCAAGTTGTCATCCGTAGTGAGATAGACCAGCTACACTTCAGGTTTTGTGCCTGCACAGAAACATCAAAGAAATACACACACATACACCCAGAGTGCAGCTTGTACCAAATAGTGATCTCTCTGCCTCCCCTCAATTACTTGGCAACCATATCTTATTAGCATATATTTGAGTTTTAAGTTACACAGCTGCAGTGTTTCAAGTTTTATGAAACTGGGTTATATGAGTTCAAGCTACATATACACATACTTGAAAGGTAATGGATAATAAAGAAAAGTTTGTAAATAAAACATCCCATTCCTCCAATCCCTCTCTTGTGATCTCTTTTAGTGATTACACCTTTTGCTCCCCCTCCTCACTCTCTTCATCACTCTCTGTCACCATAGCTCCCAGCAGTGGCATATTATAGACCGGAGGTTGATGGTCCTACTTCTCAACTGCAGTCACAATCATTCTGTTACAAAAAGATCTATTACATGGAATACAAGTGAATACATGGATCCACAAGTAACCAAAATTCCCAGAAACATGCCCAAAGAAGTAATTATAGAAATGAAATAAAATTTGAAAAGGTGGATGCTCCCTCTCTAGGGGTGAACGAACCAGTTTTAGTTTGATTGCTGATAGGTGGGAACAATGATGCTAAAGTAGTATGATTAGTGGGAGTGGCTTGTTTTGTCAAACTCAACATACAATTATAGCCCCCTCTATCTTCTTGATATAATGGAGCAGGTTCTGTGTATAGATTTGGTTGTGCTTTAGCACTGGCTAAACCAGGGGTTCCCAAACTTTTCAGCCTGCAACGCCTAAAATAACAATGCCAGTGACTCGCGACCCCCAAATTCCTTGGTGGTTATAAATATACAAACGTTGCGCACAGAACAATAGGCCTATATAAACGTTAGCATATTGACAACACAAAAAAGTGCAACAGTCTAACAACCATATAATTTTTATAGTCATTGATTAATTTGTTTAAATTAATATTAACCTCAACTAATGAGACTGGTGGGCATAATGTTTTCAGCACAAGTCTATTCTTGGTTTTATTTTGGAGACCACCAATCAGAGATCATTCTCAATGTTCAGTTGTGGCCTATATTTATTTTTAATGTATTTGATTGCCATAAAGGTGTCAAAAAGTTTAACCTGGTGCTATAAAGTCAATCTGCTGCAGCTGACACTATTTCTGTGTTGTTAATCTAACGTAAACACACCAATCCTATGAAAAATAAATAAATAAAAATTATTTAAAGGCTGATGGCTTTTCATTTGCATGTTGTTGTTTTTTACTATTAAAAACTATTATTTTTATCTTCTGTGTGTTATGGTTAAAATATGGTAATTCTAATAGTTAAATACAATTTATTTCATTTTGAAAATCACCAAGCGACCCCCTGTCATTTTCCTGTGGCCCCAAGGGGTTCCAGACCCCCACTTTGGGAACCACTGGGCTACACAACCACTCATATGTTTGTTCTCTGGCTGTTGCAGTTATCCAATTCATTTACAGGTTGTCATCACCATAACCAGCGGCCATCGCCAATAGGTCATGGGAGGGTCAATTTGGTATAATCAGTGGTAATAACCACAGGATTCTGGCTTTGGTTAAAAATTATAGTTCATGCCCCTGTGAACCCCACTGCTTTTTCTCATGATCTACACAATTTTAGCATCTGCCCTATCTCCCATTTTCCACCATGCATTCATAGTCTGATCAAAACAAACATATATCGTATCCTCGCCAAGAACCATTGTATCCCCCACAGTCAATTACCTGTAATAGATCGAATGTGTATAATGTTGTCTCCCCCCTTCACATAGTGTCAGGGTTCTGTTGTTGTGTTCCATGTGCTTCCCTTGTCATGTGATTCCTTTGTTATGTTTTCCCGCCGTTTTCAATGTTTATTAGTTTCACCTGTGTTCACCCCTGTGTATCATCTGTCCCATTATCCCTCTTGTATTTATACCCCTCAGTTTGCTACTTTCATTGTTCCGGTATTGTATTGTCACCACATTGCTGTATTGTCACCCCATGTCCTCCCAGAGTTTCCTGTTTCTTCTTGTACCTGTGTATGTAGTAAGTGTTTGTTAATAAATTTGTGTTTCGTTTTATCCTGTGTTCTTGTGCCTTCATGTCCCTCAACCCGAGCGTGACAGAATAACGGACCCAAAAAGTTGCGGCGTGTTTTCCCCCGTTTTTCTTTTTTAGTCTTTTTGCCCCAGTGTTTTCTTTTCCTTACCCCTGTATTTCTATGGACCCCATCTACCGCCCTGAATTTCCTCACCTGAAGCAGGGGGAAAGCAGCCCAGAGGACCATAAAATAGCGACTGTCACCAGCTATCCGGGCGATGTGCTCTGCATGTCCTTCATCACCGCTCGCAGAGCATGGTCGTCCAAAGATGGTCCTCGGGGCATTATCGCGGCTTATGTGGAGTGGACACTGGCGAGAAATTCACCACCTTTCACCGCCTGCATGGATGAAGACCTCGTCAGTGCCACCCCCAACCCAGTGACCAGCCAAGCACCACCCATCTGCAGGCAGCGCTTGCCAGAGCTCACCGCAGACGGAGAGCCACCCCCGGTGTACGAGCCATCGCCACCTAAACACTCAATTCACCGTCTGACCAGGTGCGTGAGCCGGCAATGCCACCGAAAGGGGGAGTCCTGGCAGACCTCAACGAGGATGACGAGTGTCCCGCCCATCCCCTCTACAGATGGGCAGCTGCTGGACACTGGGAAGTTGCTCAAAGACTTCTGGAGCGAAGTCATGCCCCTTCCGCTGTTTCAGTACAGCTATGATATTCTTCCGTGTCAACTGTTTCCATACAGTTTTTTAATCCTAGTTCCCCATGATATCCCTAGCTCCAGAGTCGTGAGTAGCTTCCCACCGTCTCCAAGAACTGCAGTCAGTCAGCCAGCTCCAGCACTGCTGCAGTCAGCCAGCCCCCCAGCTCGCCCTCAAGCTCCAAAAGTGGAGCTTGCTTTTGGGTGCTGCCTGCCAGCGTCGCCCTCTGGAGGGTGTCGCCCAGCATCAGCTCCTCCAGCCTCCGAGCTGCGGACTCCACCTCGGCCCTTCGACCCTAGGGCTCCACGTTGGCTCACTCCTCCCTCGTCTCCGTCGTAGGCCGTCTGCCCACCAGCTCCGCCAGGCTCCCTCGTCCCTCCGGCTCCACCTTGGTCAGTCGCCGCCCTTCCTACACTTCTGGACTCCACTCCTTTAGCTGCACCTCGTCGCACCATCCTACCGGCTGTGTTGAGCTTCTCCTTCCCTCCAGCTACGCCTTGGTCCTCTGTTGCTCTGGCTCCGCCGTGGGCTTCCAGAACCCCGCTGTCGCCTTGCTCAGGTGAGCCGTCTGCTTCACCCCGGCCCTCAGGGACCTCGACGTCACTAAGGCCCTACGGCTCTCCGTCCCCTCCTTGGGCTCCACCGCCATCAGCGGCGTCTCCCTCAGTCGGCCCCCTGGAGTCGGCAGCCACTCCTCCTTCATGGTCCCTCCCTTCCTTGACTGTCAGGGTTCTGTTGTTGTGTTCCATGTGCTTCCCTTGTCATGTGATTTCTTTGTTCTGTTTTCCCGCTGTTTTCAATGTTTATTAGTTTCACCTGTGTTCACCCCTGTGTATCATCTCTCCCATTATCCCTCCTATATTTATACACTCCGTTTGTTACTTTCATTGTTCCGGTATTGTATTGTTACCACGTTGCTGTATTGTCATCGCGTTGCTGTAGTGTCTATGCCCGGTGTATTGTCCATGCTGTCGTCACCCCATGTCCTCCCAGAGTTTCCTGTTTCTCGTGCCTTCATGTCCCTCAACCCGAGCGTGACACATAGACTATAGACAAACCTCCATATCTTTTCAAACACCCATTGCAACAGGGGCCAATGACGATGGTGGTAATCTCAAAGAGCCTCAGAAGCAATTCAAGGGCCTCTCCTAAGGCTGAATCAGATGAGATGCAGTAACACTTTCAATTTTGCAACTATTTAAAAAATGAAATATCATAATGTTATATATAATGTGGTAAGAAAAATGTGGTAAGAGTAACAAGTAACAATATTTTTTTTTAAAAACTTTAAAGGATATAGTGGTTAATTTATAAACTGTAAATTTTGATCAGCTTATCAACATCAGAAAAACACTTCATTGATTATTTGCAGAACTCTGGTGATGTCCAGTTTGTCCATACCACACCCCAGCTGGGGTATAGACACACTGCTCACTCTGTAAAACAGACACCAATATTTCATTTCATTCAAACTGGCTTTAAAGACTTCATATGTTGATTTGTTGGTAGCCAATTTTTTGTTCACCAGATAAAAGAAAATCCTGTCTTGGTTGTTTAAACTGAATTTCAACCTCTTTTACCTCGTCTCTTTCTCTGAATTGTTTTGCTAAACCAACCCGAAAGGCACAGTCAGCACTTACAGTATACAGTGAACTAATGCATCATTATCAGGTGTTTGAAATAAGTCTCCAATTTTATGTTCAATTTTTAAATTTCTGCTTGTCAGAGTGTCAGCAAGTAATTGTTTGTTGTGAGTTGCAGGACTGTCAGTGTTTGGTATAGTCTCAGTCCCCCCCTCTTGGATCAGAGAAGTCAGGTCCACTCTGGTTTATGCAAGAGAACTATTAGGTTTATCACATGCAATACAGGATGAGAGGTGGCGCCAGGTATCACCCTTGCCAGCAACCTTAACACAATGGGACGTTCTGGCAATGACTTTGTATGGTTCAGACCACCTGATACATACAAACTGTATTAGTAACCAAATACCAATCAAAGAACACCCATCCCATCCCGACAGAGCCATAAAAAAAAATAAATATAAAAAATATATACACATGCAAATAAATAAATTAATAAAATTAAATAAAAATAATAATAATAATAATAATAATAATAATAATACAAAGGGCAATTTTGTAAAATAAACACATTAAGACAATGACAATTCAACACATAGACATTCCAATGAAAGTGAAAAATTATATTAAAGTTGATCATAACAATCAATGCACATTAACACAGTCACATTGTTTGGGATTACTAAACGGTCAGTCTATTCTTATCTAAAAAAAATGAAGGAAAAAGTCCCAAATCTTGTAAAATATGTGCATTTTTTGTTTGATTGAGTAAGTCAGTCTTTCCATTGCTATACAAGAAGACATGTCCTTAATCCAGAGTGACAAAGATGGACCATGAATACTTTTCCAGTGAATAGCAATTAGGCGCTTTGCATGCAGTAGAACAGATTTATATAACACAATGGAATAGTGTTATATCATTTTATATATGAATATCATTTTCTGTAACATCCATCTGAAAGTCATCAATCCAAGCCAGTCTTTTATGATTTGTAGATTCGTTGGAAGCATTAACGAATTTGCTATATAGCGTAGAAATTTTGTATTTGGCACTGGGATCTTTAACTGCAATTTCTTTTAAACTATTTAGGGTCGGGCACTTATATTAAACGAGTTTCAGATGTTATAAAATTACAGATCTGAAGATACTTTTAAAAAATGAGACTGAAGAATTTTATATCTTTCCTTTAAGGTTTCAAAGGTTATTAGTATATTATCTTCATAAAGATCTGATATCTCCAAGAAGTCAAGCCCGTCTCTCGGGGAGCCATCGCCTGACCTCTTTATGCAGCTCAGAGGACAGAGCCATCCCGGGAGATGCTTGCTAATACCCAGAGTAGGACTACCGTCCCGATGTCCATTCAAACCAGGCGCAGACCTGGACCTTTTCAT
Source organism: Danio choprae (assembly GCA_903798125.1). Classification (NCBI taxonomy): domain Eukaryota; kingdom Metazoa; phylum Chordata; class Actinopteri; order Cypriniformes; family Danionidae; genus Danio; species Danio choprae. Next base: position 396,644 of record CAIGQW010056847.1, on the reverse strand, counting down.
CCAGGCTCACATCAGTTTGTGCTGCAAACGGGATCATTTGTCCCGGATAGGTTCTTAGCCAAGGCTGAACCTGGACCGGGCGTCCCACTTGCCACATTTAACACACCGAGAGAGGGATCATTTGTCCCGATAGGCTTTTAACCAAGGCTGATCTTGACCGGGGCGTCCCACATGCCCCCATCCATTTAATACACGAGAGAGGGATCATTTGTCCTGATAGGCTTTTAAACCAAGGCTGAACCTGGACCCACACACCAGCCCGCCCCCAATAAAGACACTGCATAGCGATGATTAATGTCTGAACACCGTATGAACTTTATTGTTTCAAGAAAAACATGATTATTTTCCTCAGGGAGATTCAGAGTCATCCGTTGGTTCGAGCGGCCGTACCCGCTGGCTCTTGCCCGTGACAGGCTGCCATGGCATCGTCCTCCTGCTGGTGACCTCATGCAAAGCAGAGACACAGTAAGCCAAAATCATATGCCCTGCTGTTCACATCCGTGCCAAAGACGAACTGACTTACCAGGGGTGACCCGGGACGGCGGCGGCTCCTCGTCCTCCTCCTCCTCCTCCTCCTCCTCCAAGGCTCTCTCGAAGAGTCTGCTGTGCTCGCGTGCCTGCAGAGGGCCAAGGTGAAGTGCGTAGAATTTATCAGAGGTCGCGGTGTCGTGACACATAAAGTATGCGATCTTGCGCCGGTCCTCTGACGAATGTGCATTCTTGGCCTGCATCAGAGAGAGAGAGAGAGAGGGAGAGAGAGAGAACCTTTTAGGGTCAGAGCCGCTGGCCGTCGTGTGCCTCCAAGAGGGGGGTTACATGCGTACTCACGTGCGTTGCGATAGCTGTTCGGACGTCTGTGAAGGTGGGTCTTCCTGGAAGCCCCATGCTGCACCACGCAGATTGAAAGTACTTGTTCAGGGCCTTGCAGGTACTGGGTCTGGAGGTGAAAAAGAAATAGACGGCTTGCTTCCCACCCGGGAGACCAGCCCGCTGGTTCAAGAACCTCTGAAACCAGCTGTATTCCTCCTTGTTGAGAGACAACTGGGCCGCGCATTCCACCGGTGCCCCGGTGCCCGCCCGCCCCCCCCCCCGCAGAGCCTGACTCACATTGATGACGTAGGCAGACCCGTCCAAGCTTCTCAGGGCCTCCTCGACCTCCTGGATGGTCAGATTCTGGAACACGCCACAGCGGTGTCCAGAGATGGAGGTCAGGTAGCCCGTCAGGAAGCCATAAAACCGCCACTGCTGCCTGGTGTCTGGATTGGACTCGAGGTTAGCTGGGGAAAAGGCAGGATCCGTATCCATTAGACAGATTACACTCTTAGGGGAACACACTGACCGACTTGAGCACTCACCTAGAAGGGCAGGGATTTTTCTGCCAGCGGTCCGGTGGCATCGTAGCAGGCTGGCCTTCGAGATTCATTTGTCTTGTTTAGCCTGCTTGGTCCTCACCTCATGTACCACGACGTTCCGGCGTACGCCGCGAATCAGAGCTCTGACCTCCCTTCGTATCACGATCAGGGAAGTGCTGGAGAGGCGGCAGGAGGCCGGCGGCGTTTCCGAGAGATAATCTAAGAACTGGGCTACGTTCTTCAGGTAGTGCTGCTGGGTGGGCTCCGCCATTCGAGTGTGGCCCAGCTGGGCAGACCAGGCTCGGATTCGCGCGGCCTGATTGAGAAAAAGGAGGCTCGCTAGGTCGGCGTGCTCTTTCGCCATGTACCCAAGGAACGCCTTGATCCTGGTCAGCTTGGACGAGACGTTGTTTCTCAGGCGGGCAGTGGGGTCGCCGCCCAGCTGGAAGCCCTCGAACTCATCCAAAAGCTGGTCTGCAGAGTGAGGATGAAAGTCACAAGTCAGCCGTAATACACCACCACCACCACCCCCGCAAGGGCTCAACGGAACACAGCAGAAACCCATAATCAACTGAGGGCTGGAACGTTGTCCGGAAAGGGGTAATGCCGGTGCGGATTGTAGACTTCCAGAGGCCCAGCGGGACCTCTGGCCGCCTGCCCAGCCCCTCGCCTGGGGTCCAGGTCGGGCGATGGTGGCGGTGCAGGAGGCCTCCGCCTCCTCCACCCTCTTTCTCCTCCTCTCCGCAACTCCCAGTATCGGCGTGTGACTTGGCCCCGGGCTGACCTTACCCTCTCCACTTGCTTGCTTATGTCTGACAGCTGGGCCTGGATGCGCTCCGTAGAGCGCCGACACCGGGGGTCGGCGCACGGACGCCCGGCTTCGAGGTCGTCTGGTTCCTCCTCTTCTGAGGACGCTAGCCGCGAGACGACGTGGACGGACGGGTGAGTGGACTGCAGCTCCCGCAGTTCTCGGGCTACCTTCCGGCGCTTTGCTTTCCACATTGCCTCCTTCCGGGCCGAGGCAGAGAGCTCGGCGTGCTGCTTCAGGTGTCTGTCTAGGCGGGCCGGCGTCCTCCGACAGCCAGGCACCGGACACGGCGTCTTCCGCGTGTCCACGCGGCCAGAAGCCAGCGAGAGCAAAAGCCTTTTCTCCTCCGAGTTTGACACCTTGTGAACCGCAGACAGGTGCGGCGAGAGCCGGCTGTACGCGTTGAGACAGGGCGCGCATTGGGCCATGACCGTCCAAGACAAACGATGGAGGGGAAAGGGACCCACACGCCGCGCGGAGCAAGCCAAAACGAGGTGCCAAGTCATCCTACTTCCGCGTTCTGCCGCTGGACCCCTCCCTTAAAGGGGAAGGACACCCGATGTCGATGACGACGCCACCGCCGCCGCCGCTGCCAGGGTGTGTGTTTCGTGTAACCCCCGTTGCCTTCAGATCCTTTCCCAACTGGTTCCAATGCTTTAAAAGCTGGTATGAATTTTGGGGGGGTTTCCCCCTTTTTTTTTTCTTTTCGGGGGAACCATGGCCCCCCCAAAGATGGACTTGATTTCAAAAGGAAACCTGGTAACCATCGCATCATTTCGGGGGGAAGCTTCTCTGCACCAGCCGTGTGGGACTTTACACGGCTTTTTTTTTTTTTTTTTTTTTTTTTTTGTGGGGTAACTTTAACCCTTTTTTTCTGGGTATGTTTCTGGGATTAGCCGGGGGGACAAGGGGGCTGCGACCAGTCCGCACGCACCGCCGCCCTTCTCGGTTTCACCCCGCCGGACTCTACTAGCCCACCCAACCATCCCCTCCCTCCAGACCTCCCCCCGTGCGAGGGGGCAGGAGGGGGAAAGGGAGGCCGGCGCAGGCCGAGAGCGAGCGGGGATAAACCCAGGGGCGGGCAAGCGAGCGGACAGGCGCAGCGGCAGACACGCAAGGGGATCAAACCGGACGGGCCATCTGGGTATCCCACAGATGGAGGTGGTGGGGTTTGTGTGTGGAGGGACACCCCCCTGAGAGCACGCCCAGTTCGGGGAAGGAATCAACCACAACTCATAGAGGGGCTCTACCACATGTTGGGAGGGGGGGCCCGGAGCGGGTGCCTTCCCCTGGGGCGTGTCAGACAAGCTCCAATCGGTCAGTGAGTTTGTGCGTGGGGATTCGGACACTCTGGCCCCGGGGCCAACTTTAGCTCTGAAGCACCCTCCCCTGGGGGGGCTACAGCTCCCACAAGCTTGCGGGGATTCAGACACCCTTTCTGGGCCATCGCACGAGCTCCAATCGTGTCATTGTGCGTGAACAAGGCAAAGCTCTGCTAGAACCCAAGTCCGCAATTTGACGCCGAGCCTAAAACCCCGGTGGCAGGTCAGAGATAACCGGGGTTCAGGTGTGCACCTCCAGGCGCGGGACGTCCCGGCGCCTAAGCCGGGAACGGGGGGGGGCGTCCCGGCAGACACGGCCTGGCGTCTTGGGCCTGGACGAACGACCCAAGCGGTGAAAATTGACAATTGCCTTCTTCCCGAGAGGGAGCCCACCGGAAAGACCCACCATCCCCCAAACAGGACTTGGCTGAAAGACCCACCATCCCCCTTGCTTGATTTGACCACTCCACTGGCTCTCGCCCGAGCCAGCTAGCCCAGGGACCAGTCACCCTTTCTGGGGTACGTCTCAGCTCGTAAGGCCCCATTTCCGGACCATACCCAAACTAACCCTACCTCTGGCCGGGGACCATCACCTTTTCCGGGGCAAGTAAATGCCCTGCAGGGCTCCTTTCTGGGGTAAGGCCGCATTTCCGGACCATATCCGAACTAACCCTACCTCTGGCCGGGGACCATCACCTTTTCCGGGGCAAGTCATTGCCCTGCAGGGCTCCTTTCTGGGGTAAGGCCCCATTTCCGGACCATACCCAAACTAACCCTACCTCTGGCCGGGAACCATCACCTTTTCCAGTGCAAGTAAACACCCTGCAGGGCTCCCTTGAAATACACCTGTTCACCAGCCGCGCCCGGGCACCCCACACTTAAGCACGCGAACACAGACTTTTTCTAAACGCAAGAGGCAGCCAAATGTGCCGTTGGTGCCCCAAAGGACATGCCACTTGTCGGATTAAAGTTGACTCTGGTGCACCAACCTTTCCCAGGTCTGAATTTCAAAGTGTCTCCGGTGCACCAACGTCTTCTGGTTCCACCAATGAGTAATATCAGGGTTCCTGTCTGACCCTGTTACGCCGGCCGTAAGGCAGTCGTCCTGGGGTCGGATTGCCTAGCGGAGGACCCCCTGGTGGTCCTTTCTCCATCCTACCAACTCATCCACCAAAAGCTTGCGGGCTTAGAGC
>CAIGQW010056847.1:371783-391959 GCA_903798125.1 Danio choprae | reverse complement strand
GACCCCTGGTTCTCCTTCTCCATCCTACCAACTCATCCACCAAAAGCGCTGATTCCTTGAATGACCTGAAATCTAAGCCGTGCTGTTGGTCCCCAGCCTATGACTTGTCCCTTTGGGTGAGGGTAGCAAACTGAAATCTAAGCCGTGCTGTTGGTGTCCCGCCTATGACTTGTCCCTTTGGGTGAGGGTAGCGCTCTGCCACTGGTCCCCCCTCCCATGACTTGCCACTGGTCCCCCCCCATGACTTTGGCGAGGGGTAGCGCTCTGCCACTGGTCCCCCCCCCCATGACTTGCCACTGGTCCCCCCGCCCATGACTTGCCACTGGTCCCCCCCATGACTTGCCGTTTTTAGTTTTTAAATAAAATACATTTTTATTTTACTTCCTTCTGTAAGCCTTTCTGAAACCACAGCTTAAAACCCATGTCTGATTTCCCTGGTACAAATAATGCGTTACCCCAAATGGGAGAGAATTTAGATAGTATCGGGGTTTCTCCCAGCTCAACCTGTGACTCATGCCACGATGAAATAGTGGTTCTTACAAATGGGTTAGACGTATTATGTTTGAGTTTCTTTAAAGAATCAGAATATAAATACGTGTCAAGACTCAAATTGCCTGTACATTTTCTTTGAATCTGTATCCATGGAATACAAGATGAGCCAGCAAACCAAAAACATGCCGATCTCAGCTGGGATGCCTTAAAATACCAAAAAAGATTAGGAAGTAGCAGCCCACCTCGTTCATAAGGAAGATACAGAAGTGATGGAGCACCTATTATTCCAAATAAATTTAACAAATGGCTTTTTCATGTTTGAAAAAAAGGAAGGAGGAGGAGTCAGCGGGATTGACTGAAACAAATATAGAAATTTAGGGAAAATATTCATTTTAATGGTAACGATAAAATACATGTATGTTTAGAGCCATCCGTCTCATGAACAATATTTAGTACTCGCCTGATGTTATGGAAGGCCTGTCTGTTTCGAACAAAGCCATTTTGGTCCATTTCTATTAGGGAAGGTAGATGAGCTTCCAATCAAAGGGCTAAAATCTTGGCTATAATTTTGGCATCAGAATTCATTAACGAAATTGGTCTATATGATTTACATCTGTCCAAGGGTTTATGGGGTTTGTGAATAAGTGTTATTAATGCAGCTCTTAGAGAAGGAGGAAGACAGCCCTCCAACATAGACTCTTTATACATTTCTAACAAAGGAACTGCTAATTTATCTTTAAAGGATTTATATATGTCAATTGGTATTCCGTCTAGTTCAGTATTTTTACCACTTTTCATATTCACTATAGCATTTAAAATGTACTAGCTAGAGGTGTAAGGATTGGTATTTTTAACTACAGCGGTTCAAACTGTAGTTTGCCGAATGACTAAAAAATTATCAGTATGATGGTGAAAAACTGTACATTTCTAGTCAAACCATCCTTCTACAATCTTATACCAAAAACGGAAATAAGGGCAGTATTAATAGCTAAAAATGTGGGAGAGCGATGCTGTTACGTGATTGTATTGTATTGCAATATGGAGCAATTAAGTGTTGATGTAAATCAAAAGTAATTCACAAATACTTGAAAATGAAATGATTTAATAACAATAATTCTCTATGGTTACAACTGAATTAGTTACAAAAATAACTGTATAAAATGATCAAAAATGAAATGATGGAAAAACATATGACATAAATTGTACCCAGCTTAAATGTAAAATAAAGTTACCTGAGAGGCAGAGACAGGGGAGGGAGAGAGAGAGACAAAGAGAGTAGGCCCCAAAGACAGAGCCTGATAGCAGTAGAGTAGGAGAAGCTAGCCTCCAGAGCTGGAGGAACAGCCAGAAAAGCGCAGAGCAGGAAAAAGAGCCAGAGCTAAGTTTACCAACTCTTTTGTATCTTTCTTGACCATGTGACCAAAGCCCAAATGCTGAGACATTCAAACTGACAAATCAACATGTGACCACATCGTAAAACCCCCAAAGTCCACACACCAGGCCCTGATCTTATCAGTATCTGCCTTTGAAGTCAGTATGGACCTTCTTGGTGAAAAATAAATTTTTTGCCATATAAGCAAAAGCATATAATCATTTTCATTCTTACAGAGGTTCCTCCAGTTGTTATTTGGCTTCACTGCTTATAGAAGGGATCAAAAGACTATCTAAAAATAAAGTTTGATCCATACTGCGTTCTGATGATTCTGTATTATATAACAATTAGAAAAATTTGGAAAAAGTTTCATTATCACTGGGTCTGAAGTCAGATTACCAGCTGTTGTATAAATATTATGTATTGCTTTACTTGATTGTAATTGTTTTATCTGCCAAGACAAAAGTCTGCTTGCCTTTTCTATATACTCATAAAATGTTTGTTTAAGACGTATTAAACTGGCTTTAGCTTTTGCTGCAGATAATTCATTATACTGCGCTCTTAGAATGTGCAGCTCCTGTTTAAGTATGTTTGAATTTGACTGATCTGAATATATATCTTCTTCTAATTTCCGAAATCTTTCTTCTAAATTTTGTAATTCCAATTTCCTTTTTTTATTGACCAAGCATGTGTAGCTTATCATTTGGCCCCTTATATAAGCTTTAAAGGTTTCCCATCTTATAGATGTCGATGTTTCTTTCAAATTAGTTTTAAAAAATAAAACAATATGAACACCAATGAACTCCATAAATTTTGGATCATGAAGCCATCTTGGATGAAATCTCCATCAACAAGGCCCCTTAATTATTTTTAAGACATATATAAGTTTTACTGGACCATGGTCAGAATTTACAATAGACTCATAGGAGCTGTCAAAAATCTGATGGAATAAATTATTTGAGATCAAAAAGTAGTCTATTCGTGAATATGATTTTAATGATGAACTATAGCATGAATATTCAGTTTTGTTGGGGTATTTTCTTCTCCATGGATCACATAAATCAAGTTCCTCTATAAAACTATTAAGTTTTTTCCTGCTTTGCGTGTGAGCCATCTCTTTACTATTGTACCGATCTAAATGTGGGTTTAATTTCACATTAAAATCTCCTCCTATAATTAAATACCCAGGTTGAATGGCCAAGATTAAGAACAAGATCTCAAAAAACTCTGGACAGTCAGAGTTGGGTCCATACACATTTACAAGGGTAATAATATTATCTATAAGAAAGCCTTGAACAATTAAATATCTGCCAAATTTATCTGCAATCACCTTTGATACTTTAAATGGAATGGCTTTGTGTATCAGAATTAATACGCCCCTTGAGTTGGATGCATATGAAGCAGAGATCACTTCACCTGGCCATCTTCTACGTATTTTTAGTAATTCATTAGACAGAAGATAGGTTTCTTGTAGAAATACAATAGATCCTTTAAACTGTTTAAGTCTGGTCATAACTTCTTTTAACAAAACTAAGTTTACCTAAACCCTTAACATTCCAGGATATAAATGTTAACTGAGAATCACTTGACATATTTAGGAATATTACATGTCCATATGTCTATAATCATGATACAAAATGAATAAATAAATACAAAAAAAATAGAATTTTTTTTGCCCATAAACGAAAGGGGGAAGAGAAGGAAAAATAGGAATAAAAAGAAATTAAAAAGGAAAAAAAATGGCGTTTACCCCCTTTGAACAGAACAAGCCGGCATTTATCCCTTTCCCACCATATTGCTAGCATTAAAAGAGCCATTGGACATTGACCTAACCACGGACAACCTAATGAGATAAAACATTAAACTTGTGTTCCTGAAATTTCACAATTCCCATCTCTCTGGCTGCCTGTACCACTCTCTGCCGGTCACGAAAGTTAAGGAATTTCATGATCAGTATTATTGCTGAGGCTTTGCCTGGAGCCTGCTGATACTGTGTGCTCTTTCAATAATCACTGGGCTCAGAAAAATAGATGCTCCAAACATATCGGTAAGCCACTTTTCCAGAAAGTTTGCAGCGTCCGTCCCTTCCGCTTTTTCAGGTAGGTTGACTAGGCGGAGATTGCAACGACGATTGTGATTTTCTAAGTCATCCAGGTCTACGCTGAGTCTTACAACTCGACTATTCAGAACATTCACCATTTTCTGTAGTTTTTCCGCATTATCCTGGGTTTCGCTACTTCGTTGTTTAGCCTCTGATAATCTGCCTCCAAATTCAGAGATTTCATTTTTAATTCCTTGAATAGCATTCAGAACGCCTTCAAACTGAGATGTGAAAAAGTGTTTCATATCTGCGAGAGCTTTCATCACCTCGTTCTCTCCATTGTTCATTGTGGCATCACCTGTTAGCTTGGTGCTACCATTAGCTTCGTTGCTGTCAGGACTTTTCTCAGTTGTATCTGGATTCTTCCTTGTAGTTCTTCGATTTGCCGTGGCCAAGCAATATTCTTTGTGACCACAGTTGAATTTGGAGGCTATTTTGCCAGTTGAATATTTCAAAGTGTCCTAAAGTTCAAAATCTGTCCGTCTGTGGTAGGAGCATTGAGTTGTCTAGCTCGTTGCCATGTAAGAACCCCTGTGTGCTAGCATTTTGACTTTTCCAATTTATATGCCCTAACTTGTCCTCGGATTTCCATCATCTGCTCTAAAACAACCGTTGTCAGTGGACAAACTCAGAACGTTGGAGGGCGATGTTAGGGGGACACCAGTCCAGTCAGGTCTAATAAAGTATACTTCAGTGCTTGGAGCACAATTATGGAGTTCCTCTTCAGACATTAGATCTGCCAGGTTAACCACTTATGATTTGATGCCAATGTCGATAATGCAGTGTATGGGTTGGACACAGGAAGAGGGGGAGTGACCACTATTGAATTAATCTTGTCTTAAATCATGTACCATCCTGTTTTTGTCAGTGCCAGGTTTTGGCACAGGCAAAAGTGGGGTGCTCCATTCAGAGTAAGTTGGTTATAAAACTCCTAATTTCAACAATCCTGTGATTGTTGCTTCAATGCCAGCCTTAGCTTCAGGTCTATTCTTGTATTGGGGTACCCACATAGGTGCATGAGAATTTCATGTGAAACAAATTGGGGGTATATCGCAAAAATGTACATCTGTAGGCCCAACTGACCATAAGTCTGAGGGCATTGAAGCAATTAATGGTTCTGCCTCCTCGTCATCAGTGCGTTCCCTTCTGTGACATCTTAACAGCCTCTTGTGTGTTGATGTGCCTGTGTCAGTGGTGTCATGTGAGACCCTTTAGGCTTTCTCTGAGGGGCAGTAAAATACATGTGGAATGTTTGATTCTGTTCAGTCTATGACTCACAGTAGGAATGTTGTCATTGTCCCTAACTCCCTGGCCTCATGCCCTGGGTTTAAAGCTATGGAGATATGTGGTGCAACTGTATCTGACATCTCGTACAATTTTGCTCATTGTTTAGTTTAATTGGGGTGACCACACCCTCTTTGCAAATTAACAAGCCCTCCCCTTTTAACACCGTTTTTGTGCCTACTAGTTATGTAAATGTGTCTCCATATGTTGTGTCGTCATCCCTATCATAATATAGTGTGTAATGTAGGGGGTCAGGTGGTGGTAGGTAAACGCCCAATTGGTTTATCCAGGGTTTACAAAGGTTGTACAGGGTTGGTACAGACCAAACTGTCAGGGCTTTCACCTGTGTTGTCCAGCTCCACCCATTAGATATCAGCACCCTCCCACTGCTCACATGTGGACACTAACCACTGTCCACCTAGTGACACCCCATGTTTTGAGCAGTTAAATGAGCTGCCATTAGGGAAGGTGATGATAACCCCATCAGGTGAACACAATATGCTGGCTCCCATTTTAACAAATAAGTCTCTCCCTAGAAGGGCCACAGGCACATTTTTTGAGTAGAGAAAACTGTGGATTAGTTGCTGGTTAGCCACGGTGACGGGTATTGGTTAGTAACTGGCCATCTTTCTGCTTCCTCAGAGAACCCCATCTTGCATGACAACATATCAGTCACTGCTCCCTTTGTGACTGTAGAAAATGTTGCCCCAGTATCCACCCAGGCTGTCAATGGTCTAGTGTTGACTATTATCTGCAGTAGGGGTTCGGCCTGTCCTCATCCCCCCCACCCGCCTGGCTGATTGAGTCCCACACCGGAAATTGAGTGGGCACCTGGTTTCAACCCTTAGGGGCTGACAGGAGAGTTTGTATTGCCTGCCTCGACCAGCAGCCCCACCTCTTCAGGGATCCCATCCCCCCGCAGGTTGGCTTTTCGCTGGACATTTATCTTTCCAGTGGTTTGGCTCTCCATACAAAAAACAGCCCCCATTGTTCCCCCAGTGCCCCCCTCGACTGCTTTGTCCTCCTCTATTACCTGTCCCATAGTATCTGGCCTGAGTTTGTGAATATATAGGTGTGGGCATGTATGGTGGCTGCATATGAGTGTACTCAGTATAATAAGGTGGCTGACCTGGTGGATTTAAGTATTTTTTCTAGTATTTCCTTATCTGTGTGGTGCACAGAGTGCCTTTTCCACACTTCATTAATAGCAACTGGTATATCAGGGTTATTTTCCATGGCCTGTCTCACACTAATAAAGAGGTGGGCATGCCAGCATGTCAGGGCACGACAGCAAAGAACCTAATTCAAGTAACAAAGGGTATATATTTTTTTCTGGTCCTGAACTGGTCTGCTCACTGAGGGCTGCTCTCAAAACACTCTTTCCCTTCTCTGACACAAATTCAGTTCAATTCAAGGGAGTTCCCCCACGCGGGTCCCTGGCCCTTTAGAGACCCCTTCGTGGACCTTAAGACCCCCATGCGGGTCTAACTTTTTAGAGATCTCTTCACAGATTTTGAGACCCCCACGCGGGTTTCAATTCAATTCATTATGTCAGGCTGATTGGGTTAGAATGGCAGACTTGACATGTTAAAAGAAGGGTGATGCTTAAAATCATTGTTCTTCCATTGTTAACCATGGTGACATGCAAAGAAATCCGTGCAGCCATCATTGTGTTGCATAAAAATCCCTTCATAGGTAAGGATATTGTGGCTACTAAGATAGCACCTAAATCAACAATTTATAGGATCATCAAGAACTTCAAGGAAAGAGGTTCAATTCTTGTTAAGAAGGCTTCAGGGCGTCCAAGAAAGTCCAGCAAGCGCCAGGGTCGTCTCCTAAAGTGGATTCAGCTGCGGGATCGGAGTGCCACTAGTGCAGAGCTTGCTCAGGAATGGCAGCAGGCAGGTGTGAGCACATCTGCACGCACAGTGAGGCGAAGACTTTTGGAAGATGGCCTGGTGTCAAGATGGGCAGTAAAGAAGCCACATCTCTCCAAAAAAATATCAGGGACAGATGGATCTTCTGCACAAAGTATGGCGAATGGACTGCTGAGGACTGGGGCAAAGTCATATTCTCCAATGAAGCCCCTTTCCGATTGTTTGGGGCATCTGGAAAAAGGCTTGTCTGGAGAAGAAAAGGTGAGCGTTACCATCAGTCCTGTGTCATACCGACAGTAAAGCATCCTGAGACCATTCATGTGTGGGGTTGCTACTCATCCAAGGGAGTGGACTCACTCACAATTTTGCCCAAAAACACAGCCATGCATAAAGAATGGTACCAAAACATCCTCCAACAGCAACTTCTTCCAACAACAGTTTGGTGAAGAACAATGCATTTTCCAGCACGATGGAGCGCTGTGTCATAAGGCAAAAGTGATATCTAAGTGGCTTGGGGACCAAAACGTTGAAATTTTGGGTCCATGGCCTGGAAACTCCCCAGAACTTTTAATCCCATTGAGAACTTGTGGCCAACACCTCAAGAGGCGGGTGGACAAACAAAAAACAACTAAATCTGACAAACTCCATGAAGTGATTATGAAAAAATTGGTTGCTATCAGTCAGGATTTGACCCAGAAGTTGATTGAGAGCATGCCCAGTCGAATTGCAGAGGTCCTGAAAAAGAAATGCCAACACTGCAAATACTGACTCTTTGCATAACTGTCATGTAATTGCCGATAAAAGCTTTTGAAATGTATGAAGTGTTTGTAATTATATTTCAGTACACCACAGAAACAACTGAAACAAAGATCTAAAAGCAGTTTAGCACCAAACTTTGTGAAAACTAATATTTGTGTCATTCTCAAAACATTTGGCCTCGACTGTAGATTGTGTCAAAGCAACTTAACATAGGAGATTATAGTAAATTGAAACAGTGTCAGTCCAGTTTTCAGAGTTTAAGTTCAGTTTAGTTCAATTCAGTGTCAATTTTTACTGCTGAAAGTCCAAACTCTGAAGAGCAAGTCCATCAATGCGCAGCTCCACAAGTCCCGAATCATGCAAGACAGTGGCGACAGTGGCGAGGAACAAACTTCACCAATTGATGAAAGTGAAGGAAAAAGAAACCTAGAGAGAAACCAGGTTCAGTTGGGCATGACCATTTCTCCTATGGCCTAACTTCTTGTACAGAGCTGCAGGTGGGAGAGGTCACTGGCTGGTGTACAGGCTGGCCCTTCAGGATCAATGCAAAGACTCGTCTGTCACTGGCGTCTTACAGGAATCAGTTTCATGCTCTCCACTCCTCCATGACCACCACAGCAGCTGCTCAGGATACGGCCTGGTCCAGAATTATGGAAACCTCGGGAATAATAAAAACGACTAATATAAGCGCAGATGCCATTTAAATTATAATGTCTTTTGGGAAGTGTTTCTGGCTCCGGTTGCTTTAAATAATGCAGCCTAACAATCCTTTAGAGTATTTGGATTTCAAAAGCATTTGTGTTTTATGTGTATGCTAATGCAAAGAGATGTATCTTTAATCTAGTTTTAAACTGACAGAGTGTGTCTGCTTCCTGAACTGTGCTAGGAAGGCTGTTCCAGAGTTTAGGTGCTAGATATGAGAAAGATCTACCACCTACAGTTGATTTTGATATTCTGGGAATAATCAGTTGTCCAGAATTAATTGAGCATAGTGCACGTGAGGGGTTATAACACACCAGAAGCTCCCTCAAATACTGGGGAGCTAAGCCGTTCCGGGCTTTGTAGGTAGTCAATATTTTTTTCAATTTATACGATATATAATAGGGAGCATATGCAATGATGAAAGAACTGGAGTAATATGATCATATTTCTTTGTTATAGAAAGCACTCTAGCAGCTGCATTTTGAACAAGCTGAAGTTTGTTAATTAGGCCAACAGGGCAACCGCCTAGTAACACATTACAATAGTCTTAACCGAGAGGTCATAAAAGCATGAATAAGATTTTCCGCATCAGTCATTGATAGCATATATAGCAAGTATGATAGCAAGTATGGCAACATTTTTAAGATGAAAAATTGTAGTTTTACAGATGCTTGAAATCTGGCCTTCAAACGACAGCTTGCTATAAAAAGTTACCCCCAAATTTTTGACTAAAGAAGAGGACTGAACTAAGAATCCATCAAGTGTTAGACAGTGTTCTAGGTTTTTGTGTGTGAGGTTTTTGGGTCCAATAAGCAAGACCTCTGTTTTATCTTAATTTAGTAATAAGAAGTTATTAGACATTCAATTTTTAATATCAGCTATACAATTTGTGATTTCCGTAAATTCATACAAATTATCAGGTTGAGAGGAGATTTAAAGTTGTGTATCTTCAGCATAACAGTGGAAGCTAACTCCATGTTTTTTAATGATATCGCCTAGCGGTAGCATATATAGTGTGAAAAGTAAGGGACCAAGAACTGAGCCTTGTGATACTCCCCAGTGTAGTTTTGATCTGTATGATGCCTCTTAATTAACTGATTCAAATTGATAACGTTCAGATAGATAAGACCTGAACCAGGCGAATGCAGTTCCTGTAATAACAACATAATTTTCAAGCCTATCAAGGAGAATATTATGATCGATTGTATCAAATGCAGCACTGAGGTCCAATAACACAAAGAGTGAAATGCAACCATGATCGGACGACAGAAGGAGGTCATTTGTAACTCTTAGGAGTGCTGTTTCTGTGCTATAAAATGCTCTAAATCCAGATTGAAATTTTTCATAAGTATTTTTTCTCTGTATGAAGAAACATAGTTGAGCAGATATGACCTTTTCTAGTATCTTTGATAGAAAAGGCAGGTTTGAAATAGGTCTATAATTTACTAATTCTTTGGGATCAAGCTGTGCTTTTTTAATAAGATGCTTAATGACAGCCAGTTTAAAAGTTTTAGGAACATATCCTAAAAGTAGGGATGAATTCAAAACGTTAACAGGTTGAGAAACTTCTGAAAACAATTGTTTTAATAATTTGGTCGGTATAGGATCTAGCATAGATGTTGTTGATTTGGCCGAATTTATCAGTTTAGACAGTTCTTCCTCACCTACTGCTGAAAAAGTTTGAAGTTATGTTTGCTCTAATTGGGACGTTGCTGTAGGAGGCAGATTGATGGTGCTTATTTTATCTCTGATATCATCAATCTTGCATGTGAAAAAATTCATAAAGTCATTACTGCTGTGTTGAGAAATGCATGTTGATGCTTTATTTTTAGTTAGATTGGCTACTGTGTTAAACAGGACCCTAGGGTTGTGTTTATTTTCTTCTATCAAAGTTGAAAAATAAACAGATCTGGCAGACTTTAAAGCTTTTCTAAACTTAACTATACTTTCTATCCAGGCCAGAAGAAAAACCTCTAGTTTTAATTTCTTCCATCTATGTCCCATTTTTCCGTGCTGCTTTCTTTAAGGCACGTGTGTGCTCATTGTGCCATGGCGTCAGATTTTTTTCCCTAATCTTTTTTAAGTGTAACAGAGCAACTATGTCTAACGTGCTAGAGAAGACAGAATCAATAGTTTTAGTTGCAGTGTCAAGCTCTTCTAGGCTGCCTGGAATGCTATGGAAATTAGAAAGATCAGGCAGGTTACTGACAAAGTCATCTTTCGTGCTAGCGGTGATTGTTCTACCATATTTATAAATAGAAGATGATTTTGTAGACCTATCAATGCACAATAAACAAGAGATTAAATAGTGATCTGAAATGTCATCACTCTGCTGCACAACTTCAACATTATCAATATCGATACCATGAGATAATATCAGGTCTATGTCAGGGTTCTGCCACTCCGGTCTTGTAAGTTCATGTTTTGGTGGCAGAATCCAGACACTAGTCCTGTCTTGTCCTGTATGTTGTGCTCGGCTCGAGCTTTCTCGGGTCGAGCAATCGTTTTCTGTCATTGTGTCATTGTATGAGCGCCGTCCTGGTTGCGTGCGGACCATGCGCACTCCCGCTTAATGCAGGCGCGCGAGGTCTGGATGTGCGCTCTTGTCCTTGTGTTTGTTTTGTCTGCGGCGTGATGTTCATTCTCAGCGTCTTAGACTAGTTGGCTTCGGTTTTGTGTGACGCTGGGAAGGAACATTCACGTTGCATATGTGAGCGCACGGTAAGTATCTTTATTTATTGTGTGCTTGTGTCTTGTGTTCTGTTGTGTTTGTGTTGTGTAGCATGTGGTTTCATGTTTACATTGTAACTACATGCTTTAGTGTGAGCACGCGGTCAGTGAGTTCTCTCATTGGCTGCGTGCTCTAGTCCCGTTTGTATGTGGGCACATGGCTTGTTGTTGTGTTTGTACCATGTGCTCCTTTGTCTATTGTTTTATCCCATCCACCTTGTTATCTTGTTTTCAATCATGTTTACCTGTCCGCTTGTCTGTTCGTTGGTTTGTCTTCCCTATTTATTCTCCTAGTGTGTTCTGTCCTGTGCTGGTCCGTTGTTGTTAATACAGGTGTTTTTGTCATTGTGTACTGAATTTGTCTATCTTCCATGTCTGTCCTGCGAAGTCCTGTTAAGTCTAGAATTAATGCTTTGTTTCCCCCCCCATGGGAATGTTTAAGTTGTTTTATTTACGTTTTGTTAAATAAAGTCCTTCTATTCATGCTATTGGGTCCTCGCCTCATCTCCTCAACCCTAAAACCCTGACAGTACGGCCCAGCCAGAATGAGGACCCAGCAGAGTGAAGACAGCCCCTTCTCCAACAGTGTGCTGCAGCTCATCAACTTGCAGTCACTGCGCCAAGGTGGCATGGAGATGGGGAAATTTGCAGCTAGATTTTGTGTAGCAGAAGAGGGACTGGGGTTTAATGATCAAGCCATGGTGAACCTCCTTAACTACGCCCTCGATAAGCCCCTCAATATCCAGCAGATATTCTTACCATCAGTTCGTGGAGGATCTCATTCATCAGGCAGCTCATGGCGAACATCCCGATCCCAGCTTTCTGCTGTCCTCTGCTCGGAAGCGGAGAGAAAGGAGGCCATCAGCCACAACAGCTGCCCACCCAGTCACGAGCGAGCCCGCTACAGCGCTTCTTCCTGAAGGACCCAACCTAGACCACTCAGCACTCCCAGAGTCGGGTGAAGTTAGTGCCAAATTTATGGCTGAGTCTAGCCCTGTGTTTCCTCGCTCGAGGAGACAAAGGAGGAGAAACCCGCCAGTGTCTGCTCCAGCCCCAGTGTGCCCGCCAGTGTCGGCTCCAGCCCTAGAGTACCCGCCAGTGTCGGCTCCTGCCCCTAAGCGTAGCTCAGTGCCTGTACTACCCAGGTTCCTGCCCCCCGTGCTGGGGCCCCTGACCCACTGAACCCTCCCTGGTCTGTCCCTCTGGTCCCGCCCTGGACTGTCCCTCCTGCTCCTCCCTGGCTTCCAGCCTGGACTCCCGTTCCTGCTGCCCTTCCCTTCCTGTCAGCCAGGGCCCATGTACCTCTTGATCCTCCCTGGCTTTGTCCTCCCTTCCCCTCTTTGTTGGTCTTGCTGGGCTTGGCTCCCCTCCCTCCCTCCCTCCCTCCCTCCCTGATGTCTTGTATGTTCACTTCCCTGTCTTGTGTTTGTTGATGTTGCCTGTTTTGTCTTGTGGTGTTTGTAGTCTGTCTAGTACCTTGTTGGATGTTCCCTTTAGGTGGCGTCCCTTTTGGGCGGGTGGGCTAGTGTCACGGTTATGCCACTCCGGACTTGAAAGTTCATGTTTTGGTAACAGAATTCAGACATTTGTCCTGTCTTGTCACCTCGAGTTTTCTTGGGTCGAGCACTCGTTTTCTGTCATTGTGTCATTGTATGAGCGTCGTCCTGGTTGTGCGCGGACCGTGCGCACTCCCGCTTAATGCAGGCGCGCGAGGTCCGGATGTGCGCTCCTGTCCTTGTGTTTGTTTTGTCTGCGGCGTGATGTTCATTCTCAGCATCTCAGTCTAGTTGGTTTCGGTTTTGGGTGACGCTGGAATAGAACATTCACGCCTTCAAGTATCTTCATAAGAAGTATCTTCATAAGATACATACTTAATAAGTAACGTCATAAGATGGCGCCACGGATGGCTGCCTCGACGTGGAGCTCTCCAGCTTTGGTAATGTTTTTCTTAGTTTGTCCTGTTTTATGTTTGTTATAAGTGATCAGTTACACCAGGGACGAACTGCTGAACATTCTGCAGTGCACACCATTTAATCACCAACCGGTTTTTGATTTTTCTGGCGTTTTGCGGAGCATTGTTGTCAGCGGAGTAGCTGCACTGTGGAAATGCTACAAGATGCGCAGGCATGGGAATCGAGCCGGCGCGCTCGTCAGGCTCAGACAACACGGCTTTAGAACGCCGCTGCCTAGCATCCATCTGGCAAATGTCCGCTCTCTTCCTAATAAAAAAATGGACAAGCTACTTCGGCTCGCACGCAATAACAAGGACTTTACCAATTCTGCTGCTCTGTGTTTCACGGAAACCTGGCTGAACGAAGCCATTCCGGACAGCGCGCTTCACATACCGGACCTTCAGCTGTTAGAAACAGATCGCGATAGGGCGTCAACGGGCAAAACATGCGGCGGTGGAATATGCTTTTACATCAACAGAAGGTGGTGTATGGATGTAACTGTGTTAAAGAAGATGTGCTGTCCTGATGTGGAAGTGGTTTTCATTAACTGTAAGCCATTCTACTCGCCACAGGAGTTTTCCTCGTGCATTCTCATTGGTGTTTACATTCCACCACAAGCACACGTGAGTACTGCACTGCAACAGCTGGCTGATCTGATCACAGAGACAGAACAACAACACCCGGACTCTGTTTTTATCATTCTCTGTAACTTTAATCAGGCTAAACTCACACATGAGCTGCCTAAATTTAAACAGCATATTACATGCCCCACCAGAGACAATAATATTTTGGACCATTGTTACACAACAATAAAGGATCCATATCGCTCGGTCGCAAGAGCAGCTCTAGGACTTTCCAAACACTGCCTGGTGCATCTTCTACCAACTTACAGGCAAAAACTTCAAACTACTAAGCCAGTATTAAGGACTGTTAAGAGATGGACCAATGACAAAGAGCAGGACTTTTTTCAGGACAAGCCTGTTTTGAATGCCCTGACTGGAGTGTATTTGAAGCTGCCACCGACCTGAACAAGCTCACAGAGACTGTAATATCATACATCAGTTTCTGTGAGGAGTTATGCATCCCTACCAGGACTTATTTATCATTTAACAATGATAAACCATGGTTCACACCAAATCTTAGACAGCTTCGTCAGGCCAAAGAGGATGCCTACAGGAGTGGGGACAATCAGGCCAGGAACACACTGACAAAGGAGATTGGTGTGGCTAAGAAGAGCTATGTTTTCTGCCCACGACCCTGCATCAGTGTGGAAAGGCCTGAAAGACATTAGCAACTACAAGACACCATCCCCCAGCATTGACGGCAATAAACATCTTGCAAACAAGCTGAATATGTTCTATTGTAGATTTGAGACATCCGACCAGACACCCCACACCCACCGTCATCCCCTCTCTACACACCCACAAACCCCTTAGCCTTCCCCCCCCCCCCCCCCCCACGCATTTCAGATCAGTGAGGATAACAAGCGTCAGATCTTCAGAAAACAGAAGAGAAGAAAAGCACCAGGCCCAGACGGTGTCTCACCAGCCTGTCTGAGAACCTGCACTGACCAGATCACAGGACTTAATGACTACAGAACTGTTGCCTTAACATCTGTGGCCATGAAGTCATTTGAAAGACTGGTGCTAGCATATCTGAAGGACATCACTGGACCTTTGCTGGACCCTCTGCAGTTTGCCTATAGAGCAAACCGGTCTGTGGATGATGCAGTCAACATGGGACTGCATTATGCCCTACAACATCTAGACAAACCAGGGAACTATGCAAAGATTCTGTTCATGGACTTCAGTTCTGCCTTCAACACCATTGTCCCATCATTGCTTGAGTACAAACTGACCCAGCTCTCTGTTCCTAGCTCTGTCTGTCAATGGATCACCAGCTTTCTGACAGATAGACAACAGCTAGTCAGAATGGGCAAAATCACATCCGACAGCCACACCATCAGCACCGGCGCCCTCCAGGGATGTGTCCTCTCCCCACTACTCTTCTCCCTATACACCAACGACTGCACTGCAAAAGACCCCTCCATCAAGCTCCTGAAGCTTGCGGACTACTGTTATCGGCCTCATCCGGAATGGTGACGAGTCTGCATACAGACAGGAGGTGGAGCGGCTGGCTTTATGGTGCAGATGCAATAACCTGGAGCTGAACACGCTCAAAATGGTGGAGATGATAGTGGACTTTAGGAGAACCCCCCCTGCACACCCCCACTCACCATCATGAACAGCACTGTGGCTGCAGTAGAGTCATTCAGGTTCCTGGGCACCACCATCTCTCAGGATCTGAAGTGGGACATTCACATATACTCTATTGTGAAGAAAGCCCAGCAGAGACTGTACTTCCTTTGTCAGCTGAGGAAGTTCAGCCTGCCCCAGGAGCTGCTCGTACAGTTCTCCTCAGGTGTCATCCAATCCATCCTCTGCACTTCAATCACCGTCTGGTTCGGCTCAGCTGCCAAAACCAACCTCCGCAGACTACAGCGAATAGTCCGGACAGCTGAACGAATCACTGGCACTACCCTTCCAACACTTTAAGAACTGTACTCTTCCAGAGTGAGTTTATAAAATCACTCTGGACCACTCACACTCAGCGCACTTCCTGTTTGAACGGTTACCGTCTGGTCCGCGCTACAGAGCACCAAGCACAAAAATAGCCAGACACAGGAAAAGTTTTTTTCCTCAGGCCATCTACCTCATGAACAGTTAAATATTCCCCTACTGTGCAATAAACGTGCAATACTTTCTGATATGCACTCGTACACAGCACCTTATAACAATTTACAGTGCAATACTTTTTCTACCCAGTTGTACACAGCACCTTATAACTTGTATATTTATAACAAATCTGTACAGACAATTCAAGATCCAGAGCTTTTTGACTGATTGCATCTCTGTTTAATGTTTGTTGTCTTTTTCATATTTATTTAGTGTTGTCACTTGTCACTTTATGTACACTGGAAGCTTCTGTAGCCAAAACAAATTCCTTGTGTGTGTAAGCACACTTGGCAATAAAACCCATTCTGATTCTGATCTTTTTTTATCGTGTGCTTGTGCCTTGTGTTCTGTTGTGTTTGTGTTGTGTAGCACGTGTGTTTAGTGTGAGCACGTGGTCAGTGAGTTCTCGCATTGGCTGCGTGCTCTAGTCCTGTTTGTATGTGAGCACATGACTTGTTGGAGTGTTTGTACCATGTGCTCCTTTGTTTATTGTTTTACCCCACCCACCTTGTTATCTTGTTTTCAATCATCATGTTCACCTGTCCGCTTGTCTGTTCATTGGTTTGTCTTTCCTATTTTTTCTCCTATTGTGTTCTGTCCTGTGCTGGTCTGTTGTCATTAATACAGGTGTTTTTGTCATTGCGTATGGAGTTTGTCTATCTTTCATGTCTGTCCTGCCAAGTCTAGAATTAATGCTTTGTTTTTCCCCATGGGGATGTTTAAGTTGTTTTATTTACTTTTTGTTAAATAAAGTCCTTCATTTTATGCTATTGAGTCCTTGCCTCATCTCCTCAACCCTAAAACCCTGACAGTCTAAGGTATGATTATGCCGATGAGTAGGCCTTGAGACGTGCTGTTTCACTCCAAAAGAGGCTAGTATGTCTAAGAAGGCCATACTTAAAGCATCTTTTTCATTATCTATATAAATATTATAATCACCATAACAACTAAAATTTTATCTGTGGCCAGAACTATTTCAGATAAGAAATCAGCAAATTTTTTTGTAAAGTCGCTATGGTGCCCTGGAGGCCTATACACAGTTGCCAATATAAACTTAGATTGAAATTTATTGCTTAAATTTTACACTGAAATATACAACACTATTACTTCAAATGAATTATATTTGAAGTCAGATCGCTGAGTAACACTAAAAATATTACTGTATATAATGCCAACACCTCCACCTTTGCCTTTAAGATGTGGCTCGTGTATATAATGATATTCTTCAGGTGAAGAGTCGTTTAGAGTCATGTAATCATCTGGTTTTAGCCAGGTTTCTGTTAGACAAAATGCATCTAGCTTTAGATCAGTTATCAAATCATTAACAAATAGTTTTAGAGGAGAGTGATCTAATGTTCAATAATTCCAGTTTTATCTTTTGATTACCTTTATTTAAAAATTTTTTTTATAAAAAAGGGGTCTAACTTTTTAGAGATCCCCTTGCGGATCTTGAGACCCCCACGCAGGTCTAACTTTTTACAGATTCCCTTGTAGGTCTAACTTTTTACAGATCCCCTCGCGGATCTTGAGACCCCCACGCGGGTGTAACTTTTTTTAGAGATCCCCTCGCCGATCTTGAGACCCCCACGCGGGTCTAACTTTTTATAGATCCCCTCACGGATCTTAAGACCCCCATGCAGGTCTAACTTTTTAGAGCTCCCCTTTTAGAGATTTTTCTCAACTGCTAAAACACTAAAACCCATTGGCTGAACAAAGTTCTCAATTGCCTGACCTCATTTAGCTAATTGTGCAGTCTCTAAACACATTCTGCACTTTAATGCACGTCATCCACGCTGGTAAACACAAGTAGCAACAATCAAATACAAATAGAGAAAACATGTCATTGATTAAACACAACCACTCAGAATTGATGTCACATTTTTCAAATGATGTGACAACCAATATAAGCAAACAGGGTGTTGAAGGTGGGAAGGAGAGTGTCTATGTATGGTTAGAAGAAACAATGTGAGAGGATAAGTGCAAAGGGCAGTTTATGAACTTGTACCTCCCTCCATATGCACATTTCCTGAATCCGATTAAGTAGTTTTATGGAAAGTGTATGATAGACAACCCTACACCAAAAAGTAAATCTGCAACAAGTCATGGATTTAGCTTGTGGTGATATAGGTGAGGAATCATGTCAGGGCTTTATACGGCACACAAAAGGTTTTATCCCCCATTGCTTCCGCAGAGGCAATATTGCGTTGCATGTGATGTCGACAAAGTGTTCTAGCCTGACTTAGCCCAAAGACAAGAAGCAAATTTATCACGTTTCAACCTTTGATTTTTTTTCCCTTTTAGTATTGTATACTGTAGTACAGTGCATTGTACTACATGCTGTATACTGTACAATAAACAAATTGTATGGCCCTGAACATTGAGATTAAAAATAAATTTTTTCCTGAGAACTATATGTTTTGAACAATGTGTTTTCTGTTTTGTGTTGTATTGTTTACTGACTGCTTGATAGTGTATGTCGTTTTGGTCCCTGTTTATTATTTGAGAGCGGTGCTTGATTTTGAACACAGGTAAAACTGTTTTGAAGCAAAAGTTTCATTTTGCAAGAGAAGAGAGGTTTTGGTAATAGTGCTTGAAGATAAGATTTTGTGTCCCAAAAAAAAAAAAAAAGCAAGGGTTCAGAAATTGTGTTTTAGCAATCGAGAAAAACTGTAATTTGATTGGAAGTTTGGTGGCAGCAGTATGGCATTAAATCATAAGACAGCACCTCCACAAAGTAAGAAAGGAGTCTGCCTCTGTCAATGTTCGTCCGCGTCATCATTTGTTGTTGTCATGTGATTCCTTTTTGTCCTTCTCCCGCCACCGTCATTGTTCATCTGTTCCACTTGTGTTCATCCCGTCTGTGTCATCAGTGTAATCATTCCCTCTTCCATATATACCCTTTCGTCTGTGTCCATTTTTGTCCGGTATTTTGGGTCGTCTGCTTCCGTCCTGTGTCGTCCTGTCTTCCCGCATCCAGTATCTGTTCCCCGTAAGTGTTTAATAAATCCGTTTTGTTATATCTCTCGTGCTCCGTCTCGTTCTGTCACCATCCGCCAACCAATGGCGTTACATAATACCGGAACCAAAGTTAGCGGCGTGCATTCCCCCGATTTTCTTTTTTTAGTCTTTTTGCCCCTCAGTGTTTTATTTTCTTCCCTAGTGTTTTCCTTGAGGACCATGATCGAGCGACTGCTAACAGCTTTCCGGGCGACGTGCTCTGCACGCCCATCATCTCTAGCAGAGCACGATCGCCCGAAGATGGTCCTCGGGGCAACATCGCCGCAATTATGGAGTGGACACTGGCGAGTAAAATATTTCCACTCACCGCCTTTCTGGAGGAAGATCTCGTCAGTGCCACTCCAGACCCAGTGACCAGCCAAGCATCACCATCCACCTGCAGGGAGCGCTTGCCAGAGCCCACCGCAGATGGAGAGCCAACCGCAGCCGATGAGCTATCGCCCCCTAGAGCGACGGAGCGGAATCGAGGTGAGATGGAGGAGCTTAAACACCCTTCTGACCAGGTGCGAGAGCCGGCAACACCGCCAAGAGGGGGAGTCCTGGCGGATACCCGCGGAACCAGCGAGAGTCCCGCCCACCCCCCCTATGCAGATGGACAGCGGCTGGACACTGGGAGGCTACTCATTGGCTTCTGGAGCTTTAATTTTAATCTTCCGCTGCGTTTAGGCAGCAATATCCGTCCGCTGTATTTAGGCAGCAATATCCGTCTGCTGTATTTAGGCAGCAACCAACTGTTTCCGCACAGTTTTTTAATCTTCCTTCTCCGGAAAAGCCTCAGCTCCAGGGTCATGAGTAGCTTCCCATGGTCCCCCAGAACTGCAGCCAGTCATCCAGCTCCAGCACTGCTGCAGTCAGCCAGCCCCCCAGCTCTCGCTCCAGCTCCGGAAATGGAGCTCGCTTGTGGGCGCTACCTGTCTGCGTCACCCTCTGGAGGGTGTCGCCCAGCGTCAGCTCCTACGGCCTCCGAGCTGCGGACTCCACCTCGGCCCTTCGACCCTAGGGCTCCGCGTTGGCTCACTCCTCCCTCGTCTTCGTCGTGGGCCGTCCGCCCACCAGCTCCGCCAGGCTCCCTCGTCCCTCCGGCTCCACCTTGGTCAGTCGTCGCCCTTCCTTCGCCTCTGGACTCCACTCTTCCGGCTGCACCTCATCGCACC
>CAIGQW010056847.1:337455-356783 GCA_903798125.1 Danio choprae | reverse complement strand
AAGAGATTTAAAATTTAAATTACTAGTAATTATTTTGATCGACAGAGTTTGATATTTTTGGTATAAGATTGTAAACAGTTATATAGGACTGTAAAAGAGCTTTGAGAGTAGGGCCCAAAGAGAGAGACAGATAGCAGGAGAGGAGATGTGACACTCCCAAGAAGCCAGAGAAAAGAAGAGCCATAGCAGAAAAGACACAGAGGAGAAAAAGAGACAACGCGAAAGTAACAATCTAGTTTTGTCTCTTCCTTGACTCAAAGTAACTCAGAGAATCCCATCTCACTCAATACACTACAATTACTATGGTATAAATACAGCACTACAACATACAAAAGAGAGAGATCGACTTAAAAACGTACCAGTTTTATAATGATTTGATCAGCTGTAGTTTATAATTACGCTTATTAGTTATTCCTAATATATTATTATGCGTATTATGCGGTCTTTGTCTCCATCTTGTGGATGGACAACGCTAACCGTCTTTGGTCTGCTCAGACAGGCTGTTGTATATATGGCATCATGGTGGCACAGTGGGTAGCATGATCGCCTCGCAGCAAGAAGGTCACTGGTTCGAGCTGTGTCAGTTTCACTGCGCATTTCTGTGCAGAATTGGCATGTTCTCGCCGTGATCGCGTGGGTTTCCTCCGGGTGCTCCGGTTTCCCCCACAGTCCAAAGACATGCGCTATAGGTGAATTGGATAAGCTAATTGTCCATAGTGTATGTGTGTGAATGAGATGTGTGTGTATATGGATGTTTCCCAGTGAAGGGTTGCAACTGGAAGGGCATCCGCTGAATAAAACATATGCTGGATAAGTTTGCAATGAATCAGTGGAGGGCTAGTAGGAAAGCATCCATATCCAGTTGAGTAGATCCAAGTGTACTGCACGGGTTGTTAAACACTTTGCCAATCTTTGCAACAAATGGCCCATAGCAGTCGATGCCAGTTGAGTGGAACGGTGGAGGGAAGATATGGAGGTGAGCTGATGGTAGGGTCTGACATTTGATGAACTTTAGGGTATGCTCTCCATCATTGGCACTCTGTGCATTGAAGCTGATGTTTTTTTATAACCTGCTGACCTGTCAAGATCCAATACTGCCTCCTGATCTCTGTGAAAACTCACTCAGATCTACTATGCAGCAGGCACTCATCGTAGTCTTTAATAAGGAGGGCAGTAGCAGGATGACATAAGTCGAGCACTATAGGATGAATCTCAAAATCACTGATCTGCTGTATCCGGCATAGCCTTCCTCCTACTTTGATGAGGTTAGTTGCCTCGTCCAGCTCTGGTGCTAAGTGCCTGAGCCTGCTGTTGATTCGAACGGGCTGGCCTGCCTTAAGAGAGGCGAGCTCCTCCGAAAAGCTGCTTGCTTGGCATGCTCTTAGAAGGGTAAGTTCAGCTGAGTGGTAGCTGTTGCTAGGCTGAGTATGATCAGGAGTATGTCATTAAGTCTCTTATAAAAAAAACACAAAGCTTGAATTAGCAGTAAATTATAGACCCATTTCAAACCTACCTCTTCTATCAAAGATACTAGAAAAAGTCGTATCTGGATTTAGAGCATTTCTGTCATAACTATGGTCTGGTAAGTCCCACTCGTGTCTGTGTTGTTATGTGTCAGAGCTCATGAGCTTTGTTTTGACAGTTGACCATGTGCTCCGTTGTCATTTGTTTTCCCCACCCTCTTGTTTATCTATCACTGCTAATTCCACACCAGTTTTCATTCACCCAATAATCAGTATCCCTTTATATTTTCCTTGTGTCCTCTGTTTTGTGCCAGATTGTTGTGTTTGTTGCTTGATCACTCCGACCTAGTTCGCGTTCTAAGCTAAACTAAGCCGCTCTTGTCTAGTTTGTTTATATCTTGTCTTGTTCTGTTTTGAGGCTCCAGTGCTGTTTTGCTTTATCTCTTTTTATTTTTATTTTGCCTCTTTCTCCCCTGTATGTTAAAGTGCCCTGCTGGTACTACTTACCCTGATTATCTCCATGCTCGCTGCCTACAGGTCCTGCTCACTGGCTGCCCTCGCTGTGTCATCTGATACCCGCAGCCGACAACTGCTCGGCTCTCCCCATTCCCGGTTCACGTTGCTCGCTCAATCAGTATCTGTTCCAGTCGCCAGCCTTCTCTGTCAGCCGATCAAGGATTCTGTTGCCACCGGCAATCGCTGTCCACTGTTTTGCCAAACAAAACCCCCCGCTGGCAGGCACCTTCTTCGCTCTCATCGCCTGGTTAATCATCACTGGCCTGAATGACCTGTTGCTCTCCAATTTGCACGTAAATAGGCGTGTGAACATTTTGAGTTTACTTGCTTCATTCGCGCATTAAATTCACTTCACAATAGACTATAGACACAATAGAATTCACATCATGGGCGGGGCTTCTGTCTGATTGGTGACTCTAGCTTTGTTGCTAAATGGCTAACATGGGTGCTTTAGGAAGGCTAATAAACAGCGTAGATTCGTTCGGCGCTGTTTCTGAGTCCACTAGATCATTTCAGAGGTGCATCCAGCTCTGTGAGTTCATCAACCTTAGTCGTGACCTGGGTGTTTCGGATCATGCTTCAATGCAGTGTTTTGAAACACTTGCGCTTTGGGATCTTGACACAACATCAGTTTCACGTCAGCCATCCCTAACAATAACCTACCCTGCAGCGTGGGATTCGCCTACCATTTGTTATTAAAGGAAGGAGCAGCAAAGACTACTAATTTATGGGAATTTGTCAGTTACTGTTACACAGTTTGTATGGACCCGTTTCTTCCTCCAGATCCTGTAGGTGTTTCTCCTTCCTACAGATCATGTAAGTGTGACTAAAAGTGTTGTCTCATTATCTGTAGTTTGCAAAATTATGTATTTTAAATGTAGTTAAAACTGGCCATATGAGCATACATATGGAGGACCAAACCTGCAAAATCAAAAAATAAATAATAGATATATACACACACGATCAACCAATGATGGCATAAAGGCCACCTTCTGATGATTGACTGATTGAGCATGTCGAGCTGAGGAAAAATAAATACGGAACTATGTTTAAAAAAGAATAAATGTCTAAAAGATGAAAAAATATATATAACTTCAGTTTAGCATATTTTAAACTTTGGCAGACATTGGCTCTTACAGAGTTAGCTTAGTAAAGCCTACAGTGAACAAAGTTTGGGGACTACAAAAAAATACATCCAGGTTAATGAGATCACAAGGGTTTCCTGTTATGTGCATTCACCACGCGCATACACCGTGAGCAGCTGAGTAGCTGTATATAATCAAAGTAAGATATCTGAAAATATAATGTGATTTTCTACAAATGAAGCATGAGCACACATTGCTTTGCATCTTATAAACACAACCAAGCCTTAAAAATACACTGTGGACCACCACTTTATTTATTTATCTGCCCACAATATTAATTATTTATATGATTTATTTACTTATTTATTTGCATATTTATTTATTGTTTTTGCAGGTTTCATCCTCCATACATAATAAGTGTGTAAATTAAATTTATCTGACTTGTTTCTCAATCTCCTCATGTCACAGAGATGCCAAACACTGATCATGACTTCTGTGTGGAGCCCATGAAGACAGAAGAGCAGCATGTGTCTTATGTACAGGTGTATGTAGATTATACTGTTCACAGAGTGAACACTAACAAACACTAACAAATTCTTAAATTCTGTCCGATTTTACTCTAGCATGTGGAACTGTCTAAGCGGCACGGTGGCTCAGTGGTTAGCAGTGTTGTCTCACAGCAAGAAGGTCGCTGGTTCGAACCCCTGCTAGGTCAGTTGGCATTTATGTGTGGAGTTTGCATGTTCTCCCTGTGTTCGTGTGGGTTCCTCCGGGTGCTCCGGTTTCCCCCACAGTGCAAAGACATGTGCTATAGGTGAATTGAATAAGCTAAATTGGCCGTAGTGTATGTGTGTAAATGAGTGTGTATGGGTGTTTCCCAGTGTTGGCTGGTAGGGCAGCTGCTGCATAAAACATATGCTGGATAAGTTGGAGGTTCATTCCGCTGTGGCGACCCCTGATTAATAAAGGGACTAAGCTGAAAAGAAAATGAATAACTGAATGAGTTAGGACTAACACCATCTCCATTCACAGTGTTCAGATAATACAGTGAATTTTGTAAGGCAAAATTTTGTACCATCTTTATGAGTCAGTTTGTCTTGTCCTTGTTGAAAGCTGATTGAAGCTCAGATTGCTGTTGCTGCTTTGACAGAAAAAAAATGTTCTGTGGATACGATGGTATATGTAAGGCGTTCCTCATCGTCATCCTCACTTGATGTCCCACGCTTGTCAATCAAGTACAGCTCTGCATCACCTGTTCTCAGAGCAACTCGCTTTGGTTCTGCTGCCAACTCAATGTAGTGTTTCTCTGGTTGGAATTTGTCATTAAACTGTTTGAATTTTCTAAGATCCATAATGATATGCGATGTCTCTCTATTTCCAACCATCAGCACCTTTCGCTATACTTTGTATGATCTGTAGTCAATTGCTTTAAAGATAAACATGTTTGTCATCGTCATTTTTATTGTTAGCCAGTTTAATACCATCTCTCTTTTAGTGTCTGCATTTTTTATCTCTCTGTGTTGAGCTTTTGCAGTAGTTACACCATTGTCTTTTGCAGTTTGGGGTCGGTCATGCACAAGCTTTATGCCCTTTTTTCAGCAGCTACAACATGTAATGTCCTAGCATTTAAGCCCTTCTCTCCCCTGTCGTCCCATGGTTGAGGCATTTGCTTTCATTACATTACCTTTACTGGCACTACTCTTGAAATTTTTAATACTCTCAAAATTTCTCAGCTTCATTCTGTATTACTTTTTGTGATGTATTGCACAAGGTTCAAATCTGGCAAGCCTTTCAAGACCATTGCAATCAAAAGTCCATCACTACGGGTTTCTTCTGCATTTCTTAATGCTGTAATTGCGTTTTCCGCTCTTATAATATAGTCTGTGACACTCTCACTTGGTTTATTTTGGAGAGAAGTTAAGTCATTATACAGAGTAAATAATCGTGGCTTTCCTTTACCAGCATGGTAGGCCCGTAAGATCAGCAGAGCTTTCTTACCATAATCTGCGGCATCTCTCATGACAAGAGACAAGCTTTTATCATCCAGGTACTTAATAGTTCTGCATACGCTTCTTCGTTTTTATCAGCTGCTTCATCAACATCTTCACATGCGGAGGGCTCTGGTAACACAGTATCTTTCAATCCTCGCAACTGCATGTGTCCTAAAAATTTTGTTTCCCAAAGTTCATAGTTTTTCTCTTCTCAGTCGAAGCACAACCTATTCCATCAGTTACTCAAATCTCTCCTGGGCCCATAACCTGTTGGCACAGCCATTTTTGTGTATGATGACCGGTAAATAAACTTAAATTAAACTGAGGTAAATAACACACTTTACTCCTCGGTTTTCTGCTGAAACGGAATACGTTTATTTACATGTTCATATATGGAATGCAGTTAACACATGACATGGGGAGTGTAAGGGGATTGCTAACAGAATGTAATGTGTATAACCATTATAGCTAAGAGAAAACATTACATTAGTTTTATGTTTCAAATGTCTTTGGCTCTTGTAGTCTGTTATGATGCAATACATAAAGATTCTAACAGATGGCAGAGCAAGCTAGGAGCATGGTAAAAGCACACTAGGACCCTTCCCCCTTCTCAATACAGAGATTGAGAGAAATGCAACAAGTGCTCGTGTCTATGCTTTCATTTTTCTATGTCTCCTTTTTCAGATAAGCCCCTCACTTTTATTTGATGTGAGTTTAAAATACATACAATGGTCTAATAATCAAAATGTACCCATATTAATGAAAGTAGAGATGAGATCATGTTGTATAAAGCAATTAGCATAAATAGCCTCCAAGACTATGTTTACTGAATATATTTCATGCACTGTATTGCTAGCATACATAGGTAATGGTTAACAAGTCATATAATGAAAATATAGTTTTGTTGTTAATTGTGTTTGCTGTAACACTATTATACATCAACACTGGATTATTTTTATTTTGAGTTTGTATTCTAGATTAATGGGTTAAATGCTGAATTAACATTAATTGCCAATGTTAAGTGATAAGTGTTTCTATTAAATGAGTAATTTATAAATATTAATGGGCCTCACAGTGGCGCAGTGGGTAGCACGTTCGCCTCACAGCAAGAAGTCGCTGGTTCGAGCCTCGGCTGGGTCAGTTGGCCTTTCTGTGTGGAGTTTGCATGTTCTCCCTGTGTTGGCGTGGGTTTCCTCCGGGTGCTCCGGTTTCCCCCACAAGTCC
This sequence comes from Danio choprae, assembly GCA_903798125.1. Taxonomy (NCBI): domain Eukaryota; kingdom Metazoa; phylum Chordata; class Actinopteri; order Cypriniformes; family Danionidae; genus Danio; species Danio choprae. The sequence continues at coordinate 350,504 of CAIGQW010056847.1, read as the reverse complement.
AAAGACATGCGGTACAGGTGAATTGGGTAGACTAAATTGTCCGTAGTGTATGAGTGTGAATGGGTGTGTATGGATGTTTCCCAGAGATGGGTTGCAGCTGGAAGGGCATCCGCTGCGTAAAACATATGCTGGATAAGTTGGCGGTTCATTCCGCTGTGGCGACCCCAGATTAATAAAGGGACTAAGCCGAAAAGAAAATGAATGAATGAATTATAAATATTAGGTGACGGGTATACGTATTGAAATACGTCATCAGTGTGTAATAACTGAGATTTTATGTGATTTGAAGACTTAATGGTTGAGTACAGAGTGTGATGCAGAGTAAAATATTTATTGTGACCTTACAAGAATCTATTTGTTCTATAATTTATATATTTTAAAAGGTTTTCTTTCCCCACACATATTGATTTTATCTTGTTGATTGTGTGTACTAAGAGAAAGATAATTGTTATTGTCAAGTAATGCTCATTTCTATTTGTGATGATGGCAGATATAATATGGATTAAATGGGTATAAAGGCTACAATGTTGAATGCAAGTTGGTTTGTGTTCCCAGTTGTACATTGTTATTTTATTGCTTCTCATAATACAGAGTTTGAGGAAAACGCAAAAGTGCTTGCGCTATGCTTTATTATTTCTGTCCCCTTTTTCAGGGAGGTTACATGAACAGTTGAAGGACAAAACATAGTGTGTACAGAGGTCTCCTGATATCAGGTTACAGATGCTTTACCCAAACCCCATAGTACTGGGTGCGTTATAATGAAAGTGTCTATCGATCTGTGGATCAGACAGCTTTTGGGCTTTTCTAATTATCCCATGCATACATTCTTAAAGCCCTTGACTAAAGCAGGGGGCTTGATCAAGAAGTCACAGCAAGGGTTGAGATGCCACAAGGTGATAATGTTCGTTTATTGGTCGACTTTCATCAGTAGATTTCTTTGCCTTTAGGCCTGATTAGAGTCAAATACATTTCTGCAGAGAAATGTAATAGCCTGGCTTTAAGGGTGAGCATTTGAGGACATCATCCTTGTTTTAAAATGGCTTTTAAACATGTACATGGCCACAATTATCTGCCACTCTTTATATCGTTCTGCAGTCACCATAAAGTAAGAAAGGTGCTTAAAAATGTCCATGCTTTTTCAGAGTAATTAACACTCGAGGTAATGACACGTCCTTCATGGTCTTTGCTTGTACCTGAATTAATGTAGTTGTCAAGTATAATTAATTGATACAGGGGCACTGGAAATCAAATTTAATGAAGAGCTTGACAATTTAAATAGTAACTGGGATGAGAGGAGATAATAGGGGAAATGCTATGATTAAATTGTCCATAAAACACTTCACCACCTCACTCATACAAAGTCAATTTGGAAAAAGAAAGTTGATATCTATGGAGTTAATAATATGCCAAAACAATCTGAATTTGAATTGTGTTAATTTGAATTATTAACAGTTGTAATTTAATCAAACTAAATATTCATATGTTATTTAAAAATGTGAATTTGAATTTCTTAACTTGAATATTGAACATTCAAACTTTGGATTTTGCAGATATTGGGTTTGTAAAAATACAGTTTCGAGTTTTCAAGATTAAGAAAATCAGAGCATCAAATTCAATATTCTAAAAGTCAAAACCAGAAATTCAGATCGTGAAATTCAGACTGCGTAGAAAGTAGGTCAGTGGTGATCAACAGGGAAGAGAAGAGGATCACCGAAAAGTCAAACTAAGCATTTTGGCCAATTTACAGAGCTGCATGAGTTTGCTGACGTTTGTTTGGCTCAGAAGGAGACCGTTCTTCTGCAAATTGACTATCAGGGGTCAGCTATTGTCAGTAGTTTGTGTAATAAATATAAATGCTTCAGTGAAACAAATCAATATATTCAATTAAATTACATCTCATTGGTTAATCAAACTTACTTAAGCATTCAGTGTTTTGAGGGATAAACCTATAATGTAACCTCTGATGGGTTATTTTAACAGACACAGGGCTCTTACACCTTTACCAAAAACAAATTTAAGGACTTTTCAAGCTCTTTCCAGGTGTATTTTTTCTTTCCAGGTGCAACTGTGGTACTTGCATGCACACACTTCTTCATCAAATTATGTAAGATGCTATTTGTTACAATATTCTATAGTACAGCATAGCATATAGCACAGTATTCTAAGGAAAATTTTAATGATATGTTCAACACTGAAAAGCTGCCTCTTATAAATACCATCTATTCACATCTAAGATGTCATATTTAACCTTACATTTAAATTTATTTGAATGATCTGATTTATCCATATATATCTAAATAATACATCATTTTTTCTTAAAATACAGGCTAAAATACATTGAAACCAAAATGTCCAATAGGTGGCGCTAAATCTCCATCTTTATCACTGAATTGTTCATTGTTTAATCATCTAAGCATTTGCCCCCTATCACGTAGATCACGCAACAGGGGCATATGCCAGCAAAGATGACATTTTATGCAAAAGAAAACTATATGGAAAGATAAATTATTATGAAAGCAAAATATTTATATTTTCAATCATTCATTTTCTTTTTGGCTTAGTCCCTTTATTAATCTGGGGTTGCCACAGCAGAATGAACCGCCAACTTATCCAGCATATGGTTTACACAGCGGATGCCCTTCCAGCTGCAACCCATCACTGGGAATTCATTCACACACATATATACGAACAATTTAGCTTACCCATTTCACCCATGTCTTTTGACTTGTGGGGGAAACCGGAGCACCCGGAGGAAACCCACACCAACACGGGAAGAACATGCAAACTTCACACAGAAATGCCAACTGACCCAGCGACCTTCTTGCTGTGAGGCGATTGTGCTACCCACTGCGCAACTGTGAGGGCTATTTTCAATCACTTTCAAGCACTTTATCCGAAATCACTTTTCAAACCTATATATATATATGCAAATGGAAAATTTTGCCAAATGGTGAGAAGTTGGCATTGTTAAAAGAATGATCATGAAATATTGTGCTATTCACTTCTATGTGTGACCTCCTATTAAAATACGTTTACTTTTACATTAGTATATATGTAGATAAAAAAAAAAACTGCTATTTTTCAGACCCCCCCAGTCCCCGTATTTCACACCCTGTGTATAACCATGAATCAAGCAGAGGTGATTCTTAGTTTGACATTTTTTGGTGATCCTCTATTCTTCCCTGTTGATCACCCTTGACCTTTCTGCGTGATCTGAATTTCAAGATCTGAATTTGTGGTTTTGAATTTTAGAATATTGAATTTGATGCTCCGAATTTCTTAATCTTGATAACTCGAAACTGTATTTTTACAAACCCAATATCTGCAATCTATGAGCCCTCCAACGTGTCCCCTGGCCCTTACCCACCTACTTACCTGATAAGGTTTAGTTATATTTTTCGGGGAGTCGCAAAAATACACCTAGTTAAGTTCTAGGAATTTAAGATACGACAGTACGTTGGGAAAGCGTGCAGTCCCGATAGGGAGGATGCTGCGGAGGCCACCTGCTGCCCAATGGGGAGACCTGGTGGCAATAAGACATATGGACTAACCCTATAAAGGGGGAGTACACATACGAAGATGGTTAGCGGGGAGGGAAGACACGGGCCCGCCCAGAGGAGGGAACTATACCGTGGCTGAGTGAAGCGTATGGGATCGCCAGTGGGGATCGCACATAGCGGGCACCTATAACCAGAATGCGGGCTGACCAAGCGGGCATGCCAACAACCTAGTGGGCCAGGCACCTGACTCCTCCGCTGAGTCAGATGCTGGGGGCCTCGGAGGAACTCTGTAGGGTTCGCCGAAATGGGGAACTGAACTGATCAGAGTAAAAATGCGCACGTATCTCTGTGTTAGAGAGAAAGGCGCCGCAAGCGTGTTACAACACCCACCGAATTTCCTCATTCACCGGGGTTAGCCAGCACACGTGAGGAAATGGGCTCCACTCGGAGATTATAAAATCTCGCAAATGTATTAGGTGTCGCCCAGCCCGCAGCTCTACAGATATCTGTCAGAGAGGCGCCGCGCGCTAACGCCCAAGATGAAGCGATGCTCCTAGTGGAGTGCGCTCTCACTCCTGGGGGACACGGCTCGCCCTGGCTTGAATAAGCGAAGGAGATGGCATCCACTATCCAGTGGGCCAACCTCTGCTTGGATACGGCACTTCCCTTCTGCCAACCACCGTAACAGACAAAGAGCTGCTCAGAGGATCTAAAGCTCTGAGTGCGGTCCACATAAATACGCAGAGCGCGAACAGGACACAGCATTGAAAGGGCTGGGTCTGCCTCCTCCGAAGGCAGCGCTTGCAGGTTCACCACCTGGTTTTTAAACGGTGTGGTAGGAACCTTGGGCACATATCCAGGCCGGGGTCTCAGGATAACGTGAGAGAAGTCCGGTCCGAATTCCAGGCACGAATCACTGACCGAAAATGCCTCCAGGTCCCCGACCCTCTAAATCGATGCCAACGCGACCAGCAGAGCTGTCTTCAAGGACAGAAATCTCAAGGATACTGAATCAAGTGGCTCGAACGGAGCTCCGCGTAGGCTCGTAAGCACTATGGAGAGGTCCCAAGAGGGCATGAGAGGGGGGCGGGGTGGATTTAATCGCCTCGCGCCTCTAAGGAACCGGGTGACGAGGTTATGCTTTCCCACGGCGCCGCCATCCACCGCGTCATGATGAGCGGAGATGGCGGCGACATAAACCTTCAGTGTGGAGGGCGACAGCCTCTGCTCCAATCTATCCTGAAGGAAAGAAAGCACAACGCTGATCTGACAAGTTCGGGGGTCTTCTCGGAGAGAAGCGCACCACTCAGTGAATAGACTCCACTTCAGGGCATAGGCATGCCTCGTAGAGGGTGCTCTAGCCTGAGTGATGGTGTTAACCACCGCAGCCGGTAGGTCACCTAAGTCTTCCGCGCTCCGTCTATGGACCACACGTGGAGGTTCCAGAGATCTGGGCGCGGGTGCCAGATGGTGCCCCGTCCTTGAGAGAGAAGGTCTTCCCAGGGAGGGGCTGTCGCGAGGAGAGAGAGTTCTGAAATCCAGGTTCGGTTGGGCCAAAGAGGCGGAACAAGCAAAACCCGCTCCTCGTCCTCCCTGAGCTTGCACAGTAACTGCGCTAGTAGGCTCACTGGGGGAAACGCATATTTGCGCATGCCCCGAGGCCAGCTGTGAGCCAGTGCATCCATGCCGAGAGAAGCCTCGGTCAGGGAATAAAACCACTGGCAGTGGGTGGTCTCGGAGGAAGCAAACAGGTCGACCTGGGCTTCTCCGAAGCGCGCCCATATCAGCTGGACAGACTCGGGGTGGAGCCTCCATTCTCCCTTCAGCGGAAGCTGCCGTGAGAGCGCATCGGCTGCACGGTTGAGCTCGCCGGGGATATGAATGGCACGCAGCGATTTCAGCTGCGTGTGACTCCAAAGGAGCAGACGGCGAGCGAGCTGAGACATGCGGCGGGAACGGATACCCCCCATACGGTTGATATACGCTACCGTCGCCGTACTGTCCGTCCTGACCAGTACGTGTTTTCGCTCTAAAACCGGAAAAAACGGCGCAGAGCGAGATACACTGCCAACAGCTTCAGGCAGTTGATATGCCAATGCATCTGGGATCCTTTCCACAGACCCGCAGCTGCATGCCCGCAACACATGGCCCCCCAGCCCGTGCTGGAGGCATCTGTCGTCACAACGATGTGCCTGGACACTTGTTCTAGAGGCACACCGGCCTGTAGAAACGCAGGGTCCGTCCATGGACTGAGGGTGCAGCGACACAGCGGAGTGACAGTCACCCGGTGTGTGCCCGCGTGCCATGCTCGTCTGGGGACCCGATCGTGAAGCCAATGCTGAAGCGGTCTCATATGGAGCAATCCAAGCGGCGTGACCGCGGCTGCGGAAGCCATATGCCCCAGGAGTCTCTGAAATAATTTCAGTGGGACCACGGTTCTCCTGTCAAACTCCTTCAAACAGGTCAGCATCAGCGAGGCGTGCTCTCGGGAGAGGCGCGCCGTCATGGTGATCGAGTCCAGCTCCACCCCGAGAAAAGAGATGCTCTGCACAGGGGCGAACTTGCTCTTTTCTCGGTTGACCTGAAACCCCAACTGGTCGAGGTGCCTGAGCACCGTGTCCCTGTGCATAATCAATTGATCCCGCGAGTGAGCTAGAATCAGCCAGTCGTCGAGATAATTGAGTATGCGGATGCCCGCGAGCCGAAGGGGCGCTAGGGCACCCTCCGCGAGTTTGGTGAAAACCCGCTGTGATGACATGTACTGCCCGCGAGCACCGCATTCACATGCTGGACCCCCAGACATGCAACACAGTGCTCGTGTCCATCATCCGGGGACAGGAAACCACCGCATCCAGAAACGCACGGTCGGAACGACATCTTTAAAAAGACGCGTTGTTCGACCGTGTTGCTCTTTTAGTGCGTGTGTGCTGTGATACAAACCGCTCTTTGAAGAACCGGACCAGAGCAACGCCCAGGGACGGGAGAATGAACCCAGCTCGACCGCCGCTGCTCGCGTTGTCACTCGCTCTGGGACCGGGAGAAACAGCCTGCAGTAAGCCGGCAGCTTTCTCTTTCTCTCTCTCTCTCAACGAATTGGAGGAACCAGCAATGACTCTTTCAGTGCTTGTACGGCTTCTGAAAGTGAAAAGGTATGGTGTAACGGCAGAGCTGGCATCTTATAGACAGACTGATTGTGATTGCTGCCAGCTGTGCGCGCTGACACTGCCAACTCATTGGCATTTCATTGGCCCGTTTTATTACTCCTCAGATGATTGGCTTTCTGATGAAATCCCCATAGTGGAAGTTTTCCACATAGCATTGTAGTTCCCCTCCCGCTGGGGAACTCCTTTTAAATGGGGCACCAGACAGCTGCGACTATCAAAATAATTAACAATCAAATATTGTTAATCGAATTATACAAATGTAAAGGTGTTTATTATCTAGCCAAATCTAAAAGATAATGAGATCATCTGAATTTTAGAGCCTTTTACTGTATTATTAAAATAAAGAAAGACACAATCGTAACAAATAAGTATTAAAAAAGAATAAACAAGGGTAGCTAGAATTACTAAATGTACAATAAATGAAGTGCATAGGCATGAATCATGAAGATGGTTAAGTTGAGGATTGTGAATTATAATTCTGTTATTTTTTTCTAAAGACAATCTAGAGTCGCATAAGGTAAACCTTATTCTAAAATAACAAACAGCTGAGGAAGTTTTTTTGTTGATAATAAATATCAGTTATATACATCGAATTAATTAGATTATTTTATACTGAAACACACTATGCTAAGATCTCTGCTCTGAATCTTCCTGCAGGTCTTAATACATAGGTCTCTTGAACTTTGAGAAGAAGAAATCTGGAGATTCTGGAACACGCAGACATGCAGATTTCTGGAGGTGGGGGTTCTGATGTTGGGGACACATCTTTATCCCTGAAGGTAGAGGTCCTGAAAATCTAGGAATGCAGATTTCTGGAGGTGGCAGTCCTGAAGTGATGGTTTCAGATGTCTTGGAAAAAGCACTTTGAATCCAATAACCATAAAACTCCTTGCTGGAACGCAGCAAAGTTCTGAAGTATTTGAGCAATTTGGATAGCCTGGGAAAATCATTTTGTTTCTTCTTGCAGACATTCAGTGGTGTAACACTTGCCTTCAAAACCACACAAATTGTGTACCACCACTACACCACTACTACCTTGTCACCACCACCCTCCAACTTCTTTTTGAGAATGTTGTATCCTTTCTCTGGAAGGCAAGAATGAAAAGATGGTGCCTTTCAAATCCAGCATTGTGATTGGATGATCCTGTGAGGTGGTCACAGGCAGGGTGTCATCTATAGTGTGACCGGCATTTGCATAGTTATAGTACAGTTAAACGGTTTTTATATTTACGAGTCTTAAATATTGTCCTTCCATAATTCTCTTTCCAAGCCACTTCTAGTCTAGTTTATATATATATACACATATTAGGGGTGTCAAAATTAATTGCACCGTGATGCAGACGCAGACAATTCTGTATTGGTTCAGCAAAGATCATAAACGGTTATTGTGTACTGATGTCATTTATCTCATATATGCTATGTGGCGGTAGAATACTATGGTGAGGGAGTAATTGCTCCAAATACTTAAAAACGCAGAAACTGCACAATTAACTGTGTGTGTTTGCTTCTTTTGCTGACCCTTACAGCAGAAGCCCTGTTTTACTGTTATGGAGAAACTGAAAGTAAACTCCATTTATCTCTCTCTATCGCTCTCTCATTTTGGACCTTTGACCTGCTGTCGTGAGGTAACTTATCCTCTTCTCTCGGCGGTTATAGTGATACTTCTGAATCCAGACACAAGCACGTCTCTCATGGATCAGCTGTGATCGCCGCTGCTGCTTATCAGTGACACTTATCGATGAACAGCGCCAGAGCGTTAGAGCCAGTCGCAATGCCTTTTCTGTTGAGCGTGTGACCAATCATGGGGTGTAAAAAAGAACTCGACAGGGCTCAAAAAGCAAGCGGGATATTTACATGTTTATCTGCTATAAATGCTCATTTTGTTCTGTCCATGAACTTGAGTTTTTAAAGGTGCAGTTCATATATCTGACTGTTTGTATTAAAGGACAAAATTGTATTTCAAATAGTATATAAATATATTTATAAATTTTAATACAAGAATTGCTGCCCTGTGAAGAAAATATAAAATTGTGTATGGAAAGCATTGTCAATGCACCACGATGCATTAAACTGTCCAATTAGATTTTTTTTAGCCTTTAAAGTGACAGTTCAAACGACACATTTCAAAAAAAGAAGACAACTATGTGTTGACATAATGAACCATTTTAATTGTATTCACTTAGCAACAGTGAGTTTTCACTATTAACCAGCATTTTTGTTACAAAGAATAACTAAATTGGGTGCTTTTTCCACATTGATGAGCTTTCTGGGCCAAATAGCCAAAAAAAAACACAAGTGGTAATCACTACAGAGCCACTTGGGCAGAGCTGAGCTCCAGCAAGGGAGCGCACTTTTTCTACAAGTGATGTCACTGGAGGTTGGGGTTAGGGGTGGGGTAAGTGTATGCATTAAAACAGCTTATAGGAGGAGAAGCTGGAGCTCAAGCTACCCTTCATTGGAGCCCAAGTAGCTCTGCAGCTTAAGATACATCAAATGGGTCAAAATGATAAAATTATGAAAAAAGTAGAATAGTGTAACAATCCTGTATAATGAAAACATTTAGTAAATTTCTGTAAAACTATCAAAACTCAATTTTTAACTAGTTATGTGCATTGCTAAGCACTTAATCTAGACAACTTGAAAGGTGGGGCAGCATGGTGGCGCAGTGGGTAGCACGATCGAATGCCTCGGCTGGGTCAGTTGGCATTTCTGTGTGGAGTTTGCATGCTCCTCGTGTTCGCGTGGGTTTCCTCCGGGTGCTCCGTTTTCCCCCACAGTCCAAAAACATGCACTATAGGTGAATTGGGTAAGCTAAATTGTCCTTAGTGTATGTGTGCGAATGAGTGTGTATGGATGATTCCCAGTGATGGGTTGCAGCTGGAAGGGCATCCGCTGCGTAAAACATATGCTGGATAAGTTGGCGGTTCATTCTGCTGTGGCGACCCCAGATTAATAAAGGGATTAAGCCAAAAAGGAAATGAATGACCTTGAAAGGTGATTTTCTCAATATTTCAGATTCTAGATTTTCAAATATTAAGATTTTCAGTGTTGTATAATACTGACCTATTTCCCCAAAGTATACAAACATGGTAAATGTATTTATTCAGCTTTCCAATATGTATAAGAGATATATAAATCTCAATAAAAAATAAAAAAAATCACACTTAAGACACACTTAAGGTTTTGTGCTCCAAGGTCACAAATACTATTTGTTCATTCTTAAAATGAAAAGGCACACTTTTATTTCCACAAGAAAACACTGTGATCTTAAGAGACTACATTGTGATGCTGTTATGAAAATGAACCAATTAATAGTTTTTTTTCATTAAACCAATAAAGAAAGGATTCATCACAACCTGTTGACTCTAAACATGGAAAATATTTTGTTCAACGAATAATAACCCAAGAAAGTATTACGGACCATGCATTAAAATATGATTTATGGCCCTGACAGGTGTCAGCTGTCACCTTTGACTCACTTGTACATCCAGGGGCATATTCCAGAAAGCTGGGTTAACTTACCATCTGCTAAACCCTGAAATCTCCGGGTTTGAAAACTTTGCACTTTAGCAATACACATCAGAAGGAAAGAAATATAACATAATAATAAGAAAAGAAAAAATAAATAAATAAGACAAAATGTGTTAGTTTATTAAAATATGCATGCCACCCTCCCTTTTATTGTAATGAAAAATTATATGTAACTTTACCATCTTTTTTGAGCATGTTGTGTAACCATTCATGCAATACATTTTCCAGACATTAATTTCTTAATTCCACAATAATAATGCATATTGACTAGTATATATGGCTTATAGAAATTGTAATTCTTCTGGAGCTAAAATAACCCAAAGTCAAAATTAAACAGAAACACTCTCTTAAAAGGTAATATTTGATTACTGGAGCTATGTATTAAAAAACTAAAATTTTCTTTCTGTCATGTAGCTAATAGAAGGGAGGCTGAGGCCTGTCTAACTGCTTTGAGCCACCAGATAATTCAGAGGAGCTGCTCTGTCCTTTATTATAGGCTAATCAGTGGTTGAATTATTGGACCTTAAACCACGCAATCTCTCACAGTTGTAAGTGATTGTTGTCAGGTACCTTTAGGTTATTTTTATGCTTTTTGTTTTGTGTGCAGATGACGTTCTATCTGCCTCAAATAACAAGCAGTTTAAGAATTTGTCTGCACTTTTACATATTTGAATTTTGCTATCGTATCACAGAACAATCTTTTATTTAAAAGTAGCTGTATAAGGTCCATCTTCAAAGACAAATAGTCACATGTAGATGGACCTTAAACTGCTTAAAGAAAACCCTAGCAGTTAAAAAAATTAGCATCACCTTAAAGTGAGAAATGTATAGGAAGAAAATGTTACATATTGAAAGGTGTGTATAAAGAAAATGTAAAAACAAAAATCATTAATTCATATTTCAGGATATAAAGAAATGAACATTGCTTCTATCCAAACTATTTGATTAAACATATTTTTGACAAATCATATCTCTTAGCACTATTCCATCTTTTTGGTCTGCTTGGGTCACTGAGGGTTCCTCTGGGTCAGACTGAGTGCAGGGTAGAGTGTCATCATATAAGGCAGAAAAGGCAAGAAACCAATGTAGTGCTCAGCATTGATTTAAGTGTATAACATAAATATAGTAAAAAAATTGTGTAAAGCAAAATGCATCCTGTTGGAATGTGTGGCATAATGAAGACTCCCTGAAAATTCTGGTATCGTGTACAGACCCTGGCCATTAGCCTCAACATAGTGATGAGGTGTGGTCATCACATATGAGCTAGTTAGTGGAAGCAATAATGAGTTTAATAGTTGTAACACCAAAAGATTAAGGACAGAAAATAAGTTACCTGTACATTTATACTATGGACAGAATTCATATGATCATAGTCTCTTTATTGACTGGTTGAGTATATATTTTTTGTTTCTCTTGATGTTTGCTATTTTTTTTATTTTTATATATATATATTTTTCCCTAACATAGAAATTTGGCCTACTAATTTCTAAACCATTATTGTAAGTTATTTTGTTAGATTAGCTTCAGATTTGGCTTCAGTACTAACTAAACCAATGTATATGCACAAATATAATATTGTAAAGCATCCTATAGAAAATATTAATTTAAATGAGAGATTTGTGGGGGGTGTACTCTGAGCACATCATATGCTGAGCACTGTATGTATATATATATATATATATATATGAGCAATATCACACGAGTAGCAGTGCGATGTGGCTGTATATCGGCACTGGTGGGAGTGACGATATACCGCCATATCGCACTGCTACAAGTGTGATATTGCGCTTATACAACAGTTGTATATAAAATCAACAATCGTGTATATTAAAAAGAAAATCAAACACGGAGAGTCTAAAAACCCATACATTCACATCTGCAGCTGACGTCAGAACAGCAGAAGCCGTTACTAATTCGCCATTGTCACTTTAGAGCTAGTATTTGAATGATTCTCTAGCATAATATCTAAAGTGATAACAAAACAGGAGACAAACACATTTTAAAATTATAAGGCCGAACGACATGAAATGCCATCAGTCTACAGAGATATCTCCCTACAAAGCAGCGCCATCACTACCAGATTGCTGTTGTGTTTGCGATAAGGAAAAATGCTAAGCACATGCAGGCATTTTTTTTTTCTTTTTCCCAACACAACACACATTACTGATATGCGAGTCCCATCTCACACTTAATGCACTACAATTATATGGTATAAATACAGCACTACAACATACAAAAGAATGAGATCGACATAGAATATCACTTACCTGTTTAATAATGATTAGATCAGCTGTAGTTTAAAATTACGCTGTATTTTTCTTCCTCCAAGGGCTTTTTATGCTGTCTCTGTCGCCATCTTGTGGATGGATAACGTCAACTGTCTTTGCTCAGTATGGGCAATATTTTTAAAATTAAAAACATTTTAAAATAGGCACTATCCTTATAAATAAACTGCATAGTTGCAATCTAAACAACTACATTCTTGACTAAAAAAGCCTCAAAAGTACATTATGTTGTCCAACAGCAGCAATATTTGTCAAACTGCAGAGCGTCCTTCGCTTGTTGCTGTATGTGGACAGAGTAATAAGGGTGAAGAGGCGGTACAAGTGCTGTTACTGGCAGAATATTGCACGGCTATCAGCCAATCAGATTCAAAAACCAGACAGAACTGTTGTATAAATATATATGTATATATAAGGCATAGTTTCAAGTGCGATACATTAATAATATTGATTATAATGATGTGTTTTATATCTTCAGGTTGCTGCTGATTTACCTGATTCTGATTGCTATTTTGTTTAGGGTGACATAATTCCACATATCATAGAGTAAATATTTAGTGATGTTTTTAGTT
>CAIGQW010056847.1:312279-335809 GCA_903798125.1 Danio choprae | reverse complement strand
ATATATATAAATATATATATATATATATATATATAAATATAATTGATGGTCCCATACCTCTTCGAGGTTTTTTTCTTGTTAAACACAATATAAAATAATTTTCAAGAATGTTGAAATCTAGTAACTATTGCCATCCATAAAAAAACAAATATTATGGAAATTAATGAATACTAGTTTCCAAAATTTTTCATAAAAATATCTTCTTTTGTGTTTAACAGAAAAAAGAAACTCAAAGAGTTGTGTGACAAGTGAAGAATGAACTATCCATTTAACTGGTTGGTTATTAAGATACATATTACTAGCATTTTGGCTGTTTATTAGTACATTTTAAATGTTATGTTACTAACAGCGTGGATTTTTGTGTACATAAGGGCTTAACCTGAAAGCATATACTGCGCATGTTACATTTGAAGTTCCTCGGATGAATAACATTGCCTTGGCCTGGGATTCACTGATTGATGAACTTAAGAAACAAGGCCTCTTCTTTTTTTGAGAGATGGGACTGCAGTGGAGGAAACCAGCTGTTAGCCATTTATCTTCATATGGTCAATGAACCGGTATTTAATGTACAGCTGCTCCTGAGGATCCTACTTATTAAGCATCTGTTGAGCCACAAAACATGGGTTTTAAAGATTTTTTTAAAAATGTTTTATGTAAAAACTGCAGTAGAGAAAAAAAATAATTATAATTTAAATAGATCATTATAGTGCATAAAGTAACTATCTCTAGTTTGAAATTGGCATACAATGAAATTCTGGATTCTATATACTGTCTTTCTTTTTCAGTATGGGGTTTTCATTTATTCATTTTCCTTTGGCTTAGTCCCTTTATTCATCAATGGTCGCCACAGTGGAATGAACTGCCAACTTATCCAGCATATGTTTTACACAGCGGATACCCTTCCAGCTGAAACCAAGTACTGGGAAACATCCATACATACTCATTCACACACATACACTATGGCCAATTTAGTTTATTCAATTCACCTTTAGCGCATGTCTTTGGACTTTGGGGGAAACCAGAGCACCCGGAAGAAACCCACGCAAACACAGGGAGAACATGTAAACTTCACACAGAAATGCCAACTGACCCAGCCGGAACATGAACCAGCGACCTTCTTGCTGTGAGGTGACAGTGCTAACCACTGAGCCACCATGTCGCCAGTATGGGGTTTTATTTATTATTATTATTATTATTTAATTTTTTGGTTACAGCACATAAAGAAGGTAATAGCTCACAATATTTTTTGGAGGGGGGAATCTAATGTAAATTTGCACTTTCAAGGAAATATTGGCCAAAGTCTGCGAGTTTTGTGTTTTTAACCTCACAATGATGAATTACATAATTTAAGTTTTGTAAATATATCTCAATCCATTCACAAAACCATTGATATAAATGTGGGTCAAACATGCACAAACATTTTAGCAACCCTTAATGACCATGAGTGAAAATTTTTGCTTTTTTTCAATAATAATTGATATTCAGCCTCCAAAGAATATTTATGCACTAGTTTGGTTCCAATTGGACAAAAACCCTAAGACTAATTTGCAAAAGTAGGTTTTGCATATAACTCAAATTAGCTGAAAAACTGTCCAACGGGAGCGGGATTTTGAAATGTCTGCATGCATGTTCCAAATATGTACATTTTTGGAGCACAAATGAGTGGTATAGTGCCACCTATTTACCAATTTGGATGAGTCTTTATATCTAAGTAGCGGTGAAGACTACAGACCATTCGATTAAGTTTCAAGTCTTTAGGCCAGTGGTCGGGAACCTATGGCTCGTGAGCCACATTTGGCTTTTTGACCAAAAATACGTTGCTCCGTTCAATAATATTTTACAGTTTAAAAAAAATGATAACCATCCCTAGAAGTTTCCTATTGAAAATACAATTACAATTTCCTCTTTATCGTATTTTTTTTGCAAGAAAATGAATAAAAACTGAGTTTACTATAAAGCGTGACCATTTCTATGGTAACCGCACGTAAATTTGAAAATTAGAAACATTTGTTTTATTGAAAGCTCTGGTACTCTGCTCTGTCTAATTTGCACAAAATGCATTTCCTCTTGTAAAAAATCAAATGTTAGAGACCCACCATGCAGCTTTTGTGGCAAAGTACCAGTTGGGCGAAAGCCTGAAAGAAGTCATATAAAAAGTTCCAACATAAACTGCAAACCGGACAAAACAGCAGGGGCAGGAAGGGAATTTGGACAGAGGCATCTAGGAGTCTGAATGCTGCAATCTTTGCTTGCCACATTGGAGATGGCAAGGTAAAGGAAAACTTTCACAGATGGCAAATAAGTCGTCTATGCTAAGTACGGAAAATTAACTGTTCAAGGCAGTTCTTAATTTAAGCTGGATCTTGCCGGATCCTGTTCCGTGTTTCGCGTTCGGTATTTATTTTAATTGATCTGGCATTAACTTTTGCGTGGTGAATACCTGCATGTGTGTGTGTGTGTGTGTGTGTGTGTGTGTGTGTGTGTGTGTGTGTGTGTGAGAGAGAGAGAGAGAGAGAGCGTGTGTGTGTGTGTGTGTGTGTGTGTGTGTGTGTGTGTGTGTGGGTGTGTGAGAGAGAGAGAGAGAGAGAGAGAGAGAGAGAGAGAGAGAGAGAGAGAGAGAGAGAGAATGTGAATGTGAATGAATCAGAGTGAAAAAAACAGTGAGCAAAGCTGAGTTGATTGTGTGCTTGCGCGCACACTTAAAGGCAGTCACTTTCGACCAATAGGTTTTCTTACATTTACAGTCACTATCATTGGTTGGTGATTATTGTTTTGCGCGCAATGAGCAGCGAAAATAAATAACGGCATAGTGGCCTACCTAAATAATATTTGTATTTTCAAAATGCATGAGGCAGTCAAGCATACATTATTATTATTTTTAAAACCACAAGTAAATCTGATAATGAGCCTGATTAGGAGAAGATGAAATTGCACCCTGAATCAGCATAGTGATCTCAAGTCAGCCAGAAAACATGACGGAAGAGGTAACTGTGCACTGTAAAAAAATGTCCGTAATTTTAAGTAAAAGTAAAACAGTAAAAGTCTATACAATCTACAGTGAAAACAGCTACAAAATACGGAAAATAACTGGAACAGATCTAACCTTTGTTTTCGAGAAAGTAATTAGAGTGTCCGAAATCTCACCATACACCCTCATTTATTCATTCATTCATTCATTCTCATTTCGGCTTAGTCCCTTTATTAATCTGGGGTTGCCACAGCGGAATGAACCACCAACTTATCCAGCATATGTTTTACACAGCGGATGCCCTTCCAGCTGCAACCCATCTCTGGGAAACATCCATACACACCCATTCACACTCATACACTACGGACAATTTAGCCTACCCAATCCACCTGTACCGCATGTCTTTGGACTTGTTGGGGAAACCGGAGCACCCGGAGGAAACCCACGCCAACACAGGGAGAACATGCTAATTATTTTACTTATTTTATGCAATACTATTTGGGACAATAGCAACAATTACCAAGAGGATCAACAAACAATTATTAAGGAATTAATAACTGGAGTTTCACGCACAAATCTTTGACAACTCTAACAGCACATTTAAGACACACAGCATCAAGAATCAGGATATGAACCTCAACCATGGTTGCTAAAAAAAAGTTGCATAATTCATTCACGCTGCAATCTATGCTGGGTGCCGCCATAGTACAAAACTCCCAGCATGCATTGCATCATGAATAAATTATGCAGCTTAAAGTTCTTAAAATGTCTTTCTCTGCCTATATTTTATTTGGTTTTTGGGGTGTAATATTTTAGTAGATTGTCTTGTATTGTTCTGGGTTGTTGTTTTTTTTATTTTTATTTTTGATTGACACCATTGTTGAGATTCTAAGACTAATTGTTGATGTCTGTGTGTTTTTAAGTTCTGTCATAGACCAAACATTTATTGAGAAGGAGGGCCTGAAATTCCAGTGGTTTCATTTACACATATTATTAATTTCTTAGACCTAGCTAACAAGATATTCAACAAGTTACACAATACACAAGTTGGTGAGGGTGGCTTTGTTATAGTTAATCTCATCAGACTTATTCTTATTTTTATTTAGGCTTTTCATACTTTACAAATAGTGTAATTAGCACAAATAATTAATTCATTTTCTTTTCAGCTTAGTCTCTTTATTAATCTGGGGTCGCCACAGCAGAATGAACTGCCAACACAATTAATTTTAGCAACCACAATAAAAACTAGTGTTAAAATAAGAAGTTGAAGAGCCCAACTAAAGCAGATGCTGACCCCCATCATGGTGATTTCAAATGAACAACAAAAATTTCATTAAGAGCTTTTGTTCACATGACAGAAATAAAGTCTAAGGTTAGTAATAAGTGAAGCTCCTGATGTTTGTGGAATTGTTTAATGATCTCTGCTGAGATATTGAGAAATAATAATTTTTTTGTGTAATTTGTTTTATTTTCATTAATTTTTATTTTATTTAGAGTTTTATTTTCAGTTGATTTCATCTCTGGTTTTGGTTGTAATTTGTGTTATTTGGTTTTGTGTTTCTTTCCTTCAGTGATTCTGCTTGTTAACAGTTCATCAATAATTCTCAATCTTCCTTTAATTAGACACTTAATTATCTCCAAGAAGTCAAGCCTGTCTCCCGGGAAGCCATCGGCTGACCTCTTTATGCAGCTCAGAGGACAGAGCCATCCCGGGAGACGTTCGCTAATACCCAGAGTTAGACCACCGTCCAGATGGCCATTCAAACCAGGAGCAGACCTGGACCTTTTCATCTAGGCTAGCACCTACTTGTGTTGCAACAGGGATCATTTGTCCCGATAGGTTATTAACCAAGGCTGAACCTGGACCGGATTAATGTCTGAACACCATATGAACTTTATTGTTTTATGAAAAACATTATTTTTTTTATTTCTTCAGGGAGATTCAGAGTCATCTGTTGGATCAAGCGGCAGTGCCCCCCTGGCTCTTGCCCTTGACAGGCTGCCATGGCAGCGTCCTCCTGCTGGTTCCCTCCTGGAAAGGAGAGACAGTAAGGCTGGTTAGCCAACATCATATGCCCTGCTGTTCACATCCATGCCAAAGAGGAACTGACTTACGAGGGGTGACCTGGGACTGTCTGCCCTCTTGCGCCCCTTCCTTGGGTGGCTTTCTTTGCCCGCCGCCGGCTCTGGCTCCTCCTCCTCTTCCACTAAGGCTCTCTCGAAGAGTCTGCGGTGCTCGCGTGCCTAGGGCCAAGGTGAAGTGCGTAGAATTTGTCCGAGGTTGAGGTCTCGTGACACATGAAGTGCGCCACCTTCTGGTGATCCTCTGAAGAATGTGCATTCTTCGCCTGCATCAGAGAAAGACAGACAGAATCTTTTAGGGTCAGAGTCCGGACGGCAGGTCGGAGACCTGGGGGGGGGCCTCCCGGCGGGCAAAGCCTGGCGTCTTGGGCCAGATGAAGGGCCAGGACTTATTTATTATTTATCATTTAACAATGATAAACCATGGTTCACACCAAAACTTAGACAGCTTCATCAGGCCAAAGTAGATGCCTACAGGATTGGGGACAGGGTCCTGTACAATCAGGCCAGGAACACACTGACAAAGGAGATTGGTGTGGCTAAGAAGAGCTATGCCAAAAAGCTGGAAAACCAGTTTTCTGCCAACAACCCTGCATCAGTGTGGAAAGGCCTGAAGGACATCACTAACTACAAGACGCCATCCCCCAGCATTGACGGCAATAAAGATCTTGCAAACGAGCTGAATATGTTCTATTGTAGATTTGAGACAGCCGACCAGACACCTCACACCCGCCATGACCATCTCTCTGCACAGCCATCAACACCTCCAGCCATCCTCCTCTCCCCCCCTGCACTTCAGATCAGTGAGGATAATGTGCGTCAGATCTTCAGGAAACAGAAGAGAAGGAAAGCACCAGGCCCAGACGGTGTTTCACCAGCCTGTCTGAGAACCTGCGCTGACCAGCTGGCCTCCATTTTCTCACAGATCTTCAACAGATCACTGGAACAGTGCACTGTTCCAGCCTGCTTTAAGCAGAAACCAAAAGAAACCAAAGATCTCAGGACTCAATGACTACAGACCTGTGGCCTTAACATCTGTGGCCATGAAGTCATTTGAAAGACTGGTGCTAGCGTATCTGAAGGACATCACTGGACCTCTGCTGGGTCCTCTGCAGTTTGCCTATAGATCAAACCGGTCTGTGGATGATGCAGTCAACATGGGACTGCATTATACCCTACAACATCTAGACAAACCAGGGAACTACGCAAGGATTCTGTTCGTGGACTTCAGCTCTGCCTTCAACACCATTGTCCCATCATTGCTCGAGTACAAACTGACCCAGCTCTCTGTTCCTAGCTCTGTCTGTCAATGGATCACCAGCTTTCTGACAGACAGACAACAGCTAGTCAGAATGGGCAAAATTACATCCGACAGCCGCACCATCAGCACTGGCGCCCCCCAGGGATGTGTCTTCTCCCCACTACTCTTCTCTTTATACACCAACGACTGCACTGCAAAAGACCCCTCCATTAAGCTCCTGAAGTTTGCAGATGACACTACTGTTATCGGCCTCATCCGGAATGGCGACGAGTCTGCATACCGACAGGAGGTGGAGCGGCTGGCTTTATGGTGCAGATGCAATAACCTGGAGCTGAACACGCTCAAAACGGTGGAGATGATAGTGGACTTTAGAAGAACCCGCCCGGCACTCCCCCCACTCACCATCATGAACAGCACTGTGGCTGCAGTAGAGTCATTCAGGTTCCTGGGCACCACCATCTCTCAGGATCTGAAGTGGGACATTCACATAGACTCTATTGTGAAGAAAGCCCAGCAGAGACTGTACTTCCTCCGTCAGCTGAGGAAGTTCAACCTGCCCCAGGAGCTGCTCGTACAGTTCTACTCAGCGGTCATCCAATCCATCCTCTGCACTTCAATCACCGTCTGGTTTGGCTCAGCTGCCAAAACCGACCTCCGCAGACTACAGCGAATAGTCCGGACAGCTGAACAAATCACTGGCACTACCCTTCCTACACTTCAAGAACTGTACTCTTCCAGAGTGAGTAAAAGGGCTTACAAAATCACTCTGGACCCCTCACACCCAGCGCACTTCCTGTTTGAACTGTTACCGTCTGGTCGGCACTACAGAGCACCAAGCACAAAAACAGCCAGACACAGGAAAAGTTTCTTTCCTCAGGCCATCTACCTCATGAACAGTTAAATATTCTACTACTGTGCAATAAACATGTGCAATACTTTCTCATACGCACTCGTACACAGCACCTTATAACAATTTACAGTGCAATACTTTCTCATACGCACTCGTACACAGCACCTTATAACAATTTACAGTGCAATACTTTTTCTACGCAGTCGTACACAGCACCTTATAACTTGTCTGTACATACAATCCACCTTCCAGAGCTTTTTGACTGATTGCATCTCTGTTTAATGTTTGTTGTGTTTTTCATATTTATTTCGTGTTGTCACTGTTCACTTTATGTACACTGGAAGCTTCTGTAGCCAAAACAAATTCCTTGTGTGTGTGAGCACACTTGGCAATAAAACCCATTCTGATTCTGATTCTGAACAACCCAAGCGGTGAACATTGCCACCCGCCTGGTTCCAGAGAGGGAGCCTGCCAGAAAGACCCCCCCCCCCTTGCTCGACTTGGTCACTCCACTGGCTCTCACCCGAGCCAGCTAGCCCAGCACCAGTCACCCTTTCTGGGATACGTCTCAGCTCTTAAGGACCATACCTGAACTGAGCTTAACTCTGGCAGGGGACCATCACCTTTTCTGAGGCAAGGAAAAGCCCTGCAGGGGTCCCTGGAAATACACCTGTTCTCCAGCCGCGCCCTGGCACCCCACACTTAAGCACGGGAACACTGACTTTGCTAAACGCACAAGCCAGCCAAATGTGCCATTGGTGCCCCAAAGGGCCTGCCCCTTGCCGCGTTAAAGTTGGCTCCGGTGCACCAACCTTTCCTAGTTCTACAGACCTTGCCATGTCTGAGTTCCAAGGTGGCTCCAACGTCTCCTGGTTCCACCACTGAATGGTATCAGGGTTCCTGCCTGACCCTGTTACGGCAGCCACTGGTTCGCGGGGACCGGGCACTCTTTCTGGGGCCAGCTTGCCTGGCTGAGGGCCCCTGGGGCTCTTTGGGGCTTCTTCCCCACCGTACCAACACACCCACCAAAAGCTTGCAGGCATCGGGCACTCTTTCTGGGGCCACCATGCCTGGCTGAGGGCCCCTGGGGGTCCATCCCCACCGTACCAACAGACCCACCAAAAGCGGGCCGGCATCAGGCACTCTTTCTGGGGCAAGCTTACCTGGCTGAGGGCCCCTGGGGGTCTCTGGGGCTCCTTCCCCACTGTACCAACACACCCACCAAAAGCTTATGGGGGAATCGGACACCCTTTTTGGGCCATCGCACGAGCTCCAATCGTGTCAGTGAGTGTGAACCAGGCAAAGGTCTGCCAGAACCTAAGTCCACAATTTAATGCGTCGTCAAAATTCAGATGGCAGGTCAGAGACAACCGGGGGTCGGGCACGCACCTACAGGCACGGGAGTCCTGAATGGACTTAGTTGTTTCAAAAAAGACCCACCATCCATCAGAATGGACTTAGTCATTTCAGAAAGACCCATCATCTCCCGTCCGTTTTGACTTCCTCATTAACTTCATCACTCTGTTCAACCTCTGTAGTGAGGGTCTTAGTTTGGGGCCAAAATTAAATTGTTGAATTGTTATTATCTTAATAATCAGAAATGACCCAGCAATTATATATACAGCAGAAAAAACTAAACAATATTGTTTATCTTGAAATTTGGTGACTTTTTCTAAAATGACTCCAACATTAGAAAAAATAAATCATTTTCTATTTTCATGAAGGCTGTAAACATTTAGGGTACAACAGTTGTCCTTCAGGTCAATTTTGACCTGCCAACTGTAAAACTATTTTAACACCACACAAACTACTGGCACACATGCAGAGTAAAATGCCCAGACTTTCACACAGTTTGTGATGAAGATGAGGTTGTTTCTTTATGCAAAAATTTTAATTAAATGCTTCTGCTTTATATTTTAGGGGTTTAGTTAGGAAGAGTCATTTTTGACCCGAATGAAGAATGGTGTACATATACATAATTCTAAAACAATTAAATTAAATTCAGCAACAGGATGGTTAATGTAAAAATAAACGTACTGTAAATTAAATAGTTAGATATTTAAAAAAAAAACAATGAAATTGTAAAATAAATTGTGAGAATTTAAATTGTGGGAACGAGCTTCCATCAAGTCCTGCAGTTTTGTAAATGTGCAAGATTGGTGACAGAAGTCTTTTTCTCTGCAGAATCATAATGAAGCCCTCAGCATTCACCTTTCTATTGTCCTTGTCCTGCTCTGGGCCACACTGAGGGTCTGCGGAGCTGTAGCTAGCACTTCACTCGCTGTCCATCCGGCTCCCATTTTGCACCTCTGAATGGATAGATTTATCTCTGATTAATATGCTTTCCTCTGCATTGCCAATATTGTTTCTCTCTGCATGTTATCTATGCTCTAGAATGTCCATATTGTCAGCCATGGTGAATATGATGAAATGCAATCAGAGGATTTGCTGTATACTGCTGCATACTGTTTGGAGATTCTTTTGAGGGAGAATAGATCCAGCCTGGATTGATTTTACAAGTAAAACAATTCAGATGGAATGCATGCCTTGCCTTTGTTTTATGGAAAGTAAAAAGTAAAGCGAGGGTAAATTGTTTTGTTGCAATAAAGGATGGAAACTTTAGCACATACTCAATGCCATGAATGCACAAAATGTTTTTAAGTTTAGATATTCAGCTTAGTCCCTTTATTAATCTGGGGTCGCCACAGCGGAATGAACCGCCAACTTATCCAGCATATGTTTTATGCAGCAGATGCCCTTCCAGCTGCAACCCATCTCTGGGAAACATCCATACACACCCATTCACACTCATACACTACGGACAATTTAGCTTACCCAATTCACCTGTACTGCATGACTTTGGACTTGTGGGGGAAACCGGAGCACCCGGAGGAAACCCACACCAACACAGGGAGAACATGCAAACTCCACACAGAAACGCCAACTGACCCAGCCGAGGCTCAAACCAGCAACCTTCTTGCTGTGAGGCAAACGTGCTACCCACTGCACCACTGTGAGGCCAAGTTTAGATATATAATCTATAAATATCATTACATTTAGCATTAAGAATTTAGCAATAAGATGCAAATGTGGGAGGAATTTCCATAAATTTGCATCTTTGAAAAACTAGCAAGGACATAAAAGGTATTGTGTATTCTGCAGAGTAATGTATTTCAGTTCAATCATTCTGGGAGTAAAAAAAAGAATTACCCTCTGTGTAATTTTCAATGTCTTTGAAAGTCTTTGGGTCGTATCATACACCTGGAGCAAAGTGGCACCAAGCCCAATGTATGCAGCCTAAAAAATGTGTTAAATATAACTTAAAGACTGCGCTGTTGACTAGCTAGAAGCTGCTCTAAAGTCAATGGCAGAGTTTTGTTTTATTTATAGAGCATCTTAGTGAGTCTAAAACACATGTACATATTGCTTATTATACACACACAATAAGCACAACAATGAATTTAAATATGAAATATGAAATTATTAAAATGTAAAAACAACCCACACCTTCTTTACAGCAGGAGGCTTTGGTGGTCTGTTGCTGCCAGTTTATATATGAAAATGTACATTTGTTGTAATAATAATAATAATAATAATAATAATAATAATTATTATAATAATAATTATTATTATTATTCATTCATTCATTCATTCATTTTCATTTCGGCTTAGTCCCTTTATTAATCTGGGGTCGCCACAGCGGAATGAACCGCCAACTTATCCAGCATATGTTTTACGCAGCGGATGCCCTTCCAGCTGCAACCCATCTCTGGGAAAATAATTATTATTATTATTATTATTATTATTACTTGTCAAATGGGGCAGCACTATGGCACAGAGGGTAGCACTGGGGTAGACCTTCTTCCTCACAGCAAGAAGGTCACTGGTTTGAGCCTCGGCTGGGTCTGTTGACGTTTCTGTGTGGAGTTTGCATGTTCTACCCGTGTTTGCGTGGGTTTCCTCTGGGTGCCAGGTTTCCCCCACAAGTCCAAAGACATGCGCTATAGGTGAATTGAGTAAGCTAAATTGTCCGTAGTGTATGTGTGTGAATGGGTGTGTATGGATGTTTCCCAGTGATGGGTTGCAGCTGGAAGGGCATCCGCTGCGTAAAACATATGCTGGATAAGTTGGCAGTTCATTCCCTTGTGGCGACCCCAGATTAATAAAGGGACTAAGCCGAAAAGAAAATGAATGAATGAATACTTGTCAAATGCATATTATTATTTATGTTTGTTTTTTTTGTTTTAGATTTATCCACCTGTATCTTTTTTTAACACTGTCTTTATCGATTTTAGCAGCTTTTAACATGTACAACAAAAATCAAATCCAAACATACAAAATAATAATAATAATAATAATAAATAAAACAATAAAAATGAGAGAAAAAAACAAGAAAAAATAACATAAAATAGTAATAACAATGTACAAACATAAGTTTATGCATGTACTTACACATACAATATAAAGGTACATCATATAACAACCACGGTATATCAATAGCAGGTAATACAAGTTATACAGAGAAAAGTTTTGTATCAGCTTCCTTCAGGAAACCTACAAAGGGATCCCAAATTTTGAAAAACTTTTCAGGTTTTCTCTTGACTATTGTTGTGGCTATTTTCTTTAAGGAGGCTCTCTCCATGGTAAAGAAGACAAAGTCTTACCCAAGATGTCTTTTAAAGTTTTATTCTTTGCAAAGAAGGTCAGACAGTCATACAGTAACACAGGTTCCTGCAGAGTGCGACACTCAAAGAAGAGTGTGTTCCCTTTTTATCTAGTTTCTTCCCTCTGAAGCCCACAAGGCCATAGGTGGCATAGCAAATGAATCACGTCACAGTTATCTTAACACTCATGATTCTCTTTTAGTTGTCTATATTTCTATCCCATATCCCACACAGCTGTACAGGTCATAGGTCACCATACATGGAATACAATCTTGTCTTATGATAAAAAGGTGCCAAAGTGATCACGCATAGCTTAACTGTGTAATGTAGACATAGAAAAAGGAAAGAAGAACAGATTAGAAAATGCATATAAAGGTATAAAAATTAATTTCCATAACACTATATAAGTAAATTTTTCTAAAGCCAAACAATAAGACAATTCCCGCAACCATTGTCCAAAATGCGTGCTTTCTGTATTTTTCCAAAAACTAGCTATTATAAGTTTTGCATGTAATAAACAGAAAGTTAACAGTTTCTTATCTGAACTAGTAAAAGTTCTTGTAATAGAAAAAATATTTAGATTACACAGTTTTGGAAATTTGGGTATATCCTGTTTTAATACTATGGATAAAAATTTTTGAATTTTCTCCCAAAAATTTTCAACCAAATGGCACCTCCATAAACAAGGATATAGAGTTCCTATCTCTTTATTGCATTTTACGCATTAATCGGGAGTCTCATATTCCATTTATATTGCAGAAGTTTAAATCGTGTATTAATTGTCTGGGTTTGTGCCTTCAGACAGATACTCCGCCACTCATCTTCTGTGATACTCTCACCCATATCTTGACACCATGCCAAACGTTTTTTTTTTTTGTACTTTCCTTGCAATTAGTGGAAATTAATCTGTAAAATAAAGAAATTTGGCCACCCCCATCAAAATGGTTTAAAGTAATATATTCTAAAGACGATATAGCTGGCAAAACATGAGAATGATGCTGTGTTTTATTAATAAAGTTTCTTATTTAAAGATATTTTTAAAAATGTGTTTTAGGTAAATCAAACTTTTGTCTTAATTCTTGAAAACATAGTTTCATTATTAAATAAATCACTCACCTTACTCAAACCATTTAAAGCCCTTTTTTAAGCCAGCATCATAAGTCCCAGGTGTAAAGGTAGAGTTACCCCAGATAGGGGTAAATTGTGATAATTGTGGAACCTCTCCAAGATGTTTAAACACTTCATACCATACCACAATAGTATTTTTAACGAAGGGATTAGATGTTTTTTTTTTTTCAATTTAGATAGGGGTGCTGAGTACGGTCACGGTCACAGAAGGCAGAGACGAAAGGGTAATATAAACAGTGTTTATTTAAACACAACGTGAGTCTTCGCACCGTAGTGCTAGCAGGTGTAACAAAGTCAATAGGAAACGTAAGAAGAGTCACTTCCCTTGAAGGCGAGTTAACAGATGTCAGGTGTTGGCGTCGAGGATGGAAAGTACACAAATGGCAGAGGATAAGGAAGAGCACAAGGAGAGTACGTCCATGCAGAGTTGATTCCAGCCGACGAGTGAACAGGATGGGTGAGTATATATAGTGTGGTGGTGACGGCTGGAACAGGTGAGTGTGGTTAGTGCACAGGTGTGTGTGATCAGTAATCTGGTGATTGTGTACGGTGTGTGGTGGATGGAGAGTGAGAATGGTGATTGGGGCTGATGGAACGTGCAGGGGGTGTGACAGTACCCCCCCCCTCCACGGGTGACTCCTGGCACCCTAGACCGGCGGCGAGGACGACCACGGCCTCGGGGACCTGGGCGATTCGGGTGTTGACGGTGGAACTCTTCGAGGAGAGTGGGGTCTAGGACGTCATCTCGTGGCGTCCATGACCTCTTCTCAGGGCCGAATCCCTCCCAGTCGATTAAGTACTGGAGGCGGCCGTCCCGCCGCCGGGAGTCGAGGGTCTCTTTGATGAGATAGATGTTCTCGCCAAGGATCTCGGGTTGTGCTGGAGGGGGAGGCGGTTCCGGGTCTGTGGAAGGAGAAGGAACAGGGTCAGTATAGGGTTTGAGGAGTGAAATGTGAAAGGCTCAAGAAATACGTGAGTTAGGAGGTAGGTTGAGGCAGTAAGTGACAGGGTTGATCTGGGAGTGGATGGTGTAGGGCCCTATGTAGCGGGGACTCAGCTTCCTACAGGGCAGTCGGAGGCGGATGTTCTGTGTAGACAGCCATACCTTATCCCCTGGGTGGTACACGGGGTTAGGTAGTCTACGCCGATTGGCGGCATCGGTGTGCCTCCGTACTGCTCGTTGGAGATGGACGTGAGCTGAGTCCCATACCCTCTCGATCTCCCGGAACCAGTGATCTACTGTGGGTACTTTAGAGGATTCGCCGGTCCACGGGAACAGTGAAGGTTGATAACCTAGGACACACTGAAAGGGGGTTGGTCCTGTGGAGGCTTGACGAAGAGAGTTCTGGGCATATTCTGCCCACGGTAGGTACTGGCTCCAAGTGTCTTGGTGTTGGGAACAGTATGTCCGGAGATAGCGGGAGATCTCCTGGATCTTCCGTTCGGTCTGGCCATTAGTCTGCAGGTGGTAACCGGATGAGAGACTGATGGTGGTTCCGAGTAGCTGGAAGAATGCCCGCCAGACCCTGGATATGAACTGTGGTCCCCGGTCGGAGACGATGTTTTCTGGGAGGCCGTAGTTACGGAAGACGTGTTGGAACAGGGCCTCAGCTGTTTCTAAGGCAGTAGGGAGTGCTTTGAGTGGGATGAGCTTGCAATGTTTTGAGAAGCGATCGACGACCACCAATATGGTGGTGTGACCTCGAGAAGGAGGTAAGTCTGTGGCAAAACTGACTCCAAGGTGGGTCCAGGGTCTGCGAGGAATGGGTAATGGTTGCAGTTTACCTTCAGGGAGACGGTAAGGAGTAGTGGTAATGGCGCAGACCGAACATCCCCGGACATACTGGGAAACGTCCTTAGCCATACCTGGCCACCAGTATTTGTCCCGTAGGAGCGAGAGGGTTCGCCTGCTGCCCGGATGTCCTGAACCAAGGGAGGTGTGCGTACTGTCGAGGAGGGTAAGTCGATGACTGGAGGGCACGTAGATTAAACCGCGGGGAAGATCAGGAGGGGCTGGCTCCTCGAGGGTGGCAGCATGGATTTCCTCGTCCACTTTCCATACGATGGGTGCGAGGAATATGGATGGAGGAAGCACGGGTTCGGGAGTATCTTGGATGGGATCCGGTGAATATAGGCGGGATAAGGCGTCTGCCTTGCAGTTCTTATGACCAGGTCGATGGGTTATAGAAAAGTTGAACCTGGCAAAGAATAGGGACCAGCGGGCTTGTCGGGCGTTTAGTCTTTGAGCATGGCGGAGGTATTGGAGGTTTTTGTGGTCGGTGATGACTGTGAATGGGAACCGTGCTCCTTCTAACCAGTGCCGCCATTCCTCGAGAGCTAGTTTAATAGCCAGTAACTCCCGATCTCCTATCCCGTAGATTTGTTTGGCCGGACTGAGTTTCCTGGAATAGTACGCACACGGATGGAGAGCTTTAGGTTCATCAGACCACTGAGAGAGTACGGCTTCGACTCCTACGTGTGCCGCATCGACTTCCACGATGAAGGGCCGTGTAGGATCAGGGTGTTTGAGGATGGGGGCAGTGGTGAATTTGCTCTTGAGGAGTCGGAAGGCGCGATCTGCATCTGAGCTCCAGGTTATGGTACGTCCTCCACCTTTAAGCAGCGATGACAAGGGGAAAGAGACCAGAATGTAATTTTTGATGAATCGGCGGTAGAAGTTGGCAAATCCCAGGAAGCGTTGGAGTTCCTTGACCGTTTGGGGTTCTTTCCACTTGGTCACAGCTTCAACTTTGGCGGGTTCCATCTGAACCCCCGCAGCGGAGATCATGTACCCGAGAAAGGAGATGGTGGATTGGTGGAACTCGCACTTCTCGGCCTTTAGGTAGAGCTGATGTTCTCGGAGACAGCGTAATACTTGGCACACATGAGTACGGTGGTCTTCCAGGTTACGGGAGTAGATGAGAATATCATCGATATAGACGATGACACATTGCTGAAGGAGGTCTCTGAAGATTTCATTCATGTAATTCTGAAACACTGAAGGACTGTTGGCTAGTCCGTAGGGCATCACCAGGTACTCATAGTGGCCAGTAGGGGTTATGAAGGCGGTCTTCCACTCATCTCCCTCTCGGATACGGATGAGATTGTAGGCACTGTGAAGGTCCAGCTTACTGAATACTCGCGCCTCCCGGAGCTCCTCAAGAGCTGCTGGCACAAGCGGTAGAGGGTAAGCAAACTTAACTGTTGCCTCGTTCAACACCCAATAATCGATACACGGCCTGAGTCCTCCGTCCTTCTTCGTGACGAAGAAGAAGCTCGATGCGGCAGGTGATCTAGATGGTCTGATGAACCCTTGGTCGATGGCCTCCCGGATGTAGCTCTCCATGGCCTCGTGCTCAGGACGGGAAAGAGGGTAGATACGACCGTGTGGTAGCTTAGCATTGGGCAGCAGGTCGATGCTACAATCGCAAGGCCGATGAGGAGGGAGTTGTGTGGCACGTTCTCTACTGAAGACGTCTAGGTAGGAGTGGTAAGTGGAGGGGATACGCTGTTTGAGGTCCTTGGTCGGGTGCTCCAGGATGGTAGAGTGAAGGGGAAGGGATGGTCGGGTAGGAGGAGTCTGTTTGACCGGTGGGTGATGAACGTGATCCTTACAGGCATCGCTCCATTTCAGGATCTCTCCCGTGCTCCAATGGATGCTGGGTTGATGCTGGATCAGCCAGGGTCGACCCAACAACACATCCACATTGGCCCTGGGTAATACCAGTAGATTGAGTTTTTCAGAGTGGAATGGAGGAGTGAAGAGTGTAACCTGGCAGGTTCGTCGGGTGATCCTGCCATCGCCCAATGGTGAGTCCTGAATGGTGTAGATTTGATACCGGGTCTCGTTTGGTACTGTGGGGATGCAATGTTTAGAGACGAACTTGGAAGAGATGAAGTTCCCAGCCGCTCCGGAGTCCACCAGGACATTGATGGGAAATTTACAAGAGTTTATGGTTAGAGTGGCTTGAATATGAGGTATGGCACAAACGGAGGGAGTTATGGAAAAGGCACTCACCATTGGACGAGGCGGACGAACGGGACAGCCTGAGAGGAGATGAGAGGCTTCTCCACAGTACAGACAGAGATGATGATGAATGCGTCGGTTACGCTCCGCTGTAGTGATGTGGTAGGCTTCGGTGATCATAGGTTCGTCGAATTCAGGAGGCGATGGTGAGGGGTGACGAGATAAGGAGGCATCGATAGAGTGGAGTGGTTGTGTGGAGTGGTGGTGAACTGTAGTGGCGGAACAGGCATTGAGGTGTTGGGAGACGCTGATAGCCTTCCTGATGAACACTTCCAGGTCCGCGCTGTCATCATATATAACCATCTGTTGGCGGACGTTGGGTGTTAATCCCTGTCGATAGGCGGCTAACAGCGCCACCTGGTTCCAACCACTACTAGCGGCCAGAGTGCGGAACCGAAGGGTATATTCGTGGATGGTGAGGTTCCTTTGGTTAAGAGCAATAAGTTCATCGTGAACAGAGAGCGTGGTGAGAGCGATGCCAAATACCTCCTTGAAGTGCTGGGAAAACGAGTGAAACGAATGCAGGACTGGGTTGCGAGCGTTCCACAGCGCATCAGCCCATTGCAGTGCTCGGCCCGTGAGAAGGGAAATCATGAATGCCACTTTGGTGATTTCATTGGGGAATAGTAGCGAGTTAGTCTCAATATACAGCAAGCACTGTAACACAAAGCCGGCACAGCTGCTGGGCTCACTGGCATAACTGGTAGGGCGAGAGAGGGGTGAATTCGCCATTGAGAGCGGATTGGCTTGAGCCCCCGATGGTGCCGAGAAAGAAGGTTGCTGGCTCATTGTAGCGCCTTCCGCAAATGCGTCGGCCGCGATCCCGGAAGTGTTAGTCTCCATAACGACAGGTGAGTGTGGTTAGTGCACAGGTGTGTGTGATCAGTAATCTGGTGATTGTGTACGGTGTGTGGTGGATGGAGAGTGAGAATGGTGATTGGGGCTGATGGAACGTGCAGAGGGTGTGACAAGTACAAGTACAGATTCAGGGGCAACTGCCCGGATGTACTGATCTCAGTCCGTAACCAAGGAATCAGTTTTTCATTTGTGAACCAAAACATTGCTGCTCTTAGTTGAGCTGCCCAGTAGTACCATTTAAGATTATGCATCTGCAACCCACCACGTTCATATGGTAGATATAAAAGAGAGAGCTTTAGTCTGGGACGTCGATTTGCCCAAATAAAATTTAAAAAAAGTTTCTTCATATTAAAGAAAAAATTTTGCGGTGGAGGCAGGGGAATTGATTGAAATAAATACAAAAACTTTGGGAGTACATTCATTTTTAATATATTGATGCGTCCAATCTGATGTATAGTAATATAGTTATAATTACTGGAGGCTACATTGGACATGTCTGGAGTAATGTTAATGCCAAGATACTTAAAACCTTCATGAGCATTTTTAAATGGGGTTTGGATGGGGGGTTTAAGATGTTCAGATTCTTTAAGAAATAGAATCATAGATTTTGACTCATTTATTTTATAGCCTGAAAAGGATCCAAATAAATATCTTAGTTAGGCTCAAAAGTTGTGGTATGGTTGTAGTTAAATTGGATAGAAATAATATAATACCATCAGCATACAAAACTATTTTATTTTCAAGACCATCAATTGTGATCCCTAAAATGTCTTCATTTCCTCGTATCACACTAGCCAAAGGTTTAATAGCTAATGTAAAGAGAAGCAGTGATAGGGGGCAACCCTGGCATGTGCCTCGTGAAAGCTGGAATGGTTTAGAAATTATATTATTCGTAAGTATTTCTGCAGTGGGGTTTGAATATAAAATTTTAATCTAAAATAGGGGCCTAAACTAAAACAGGAAAGGATATTAAAAAGATAACCCCACTCTACCCTACCAAAAGCCTTTTTGGCATTTAAGGAGAGTAAAGCAATATCAGGGGATTCTTTTTTAAAGTGCATGACGTTTAACACAGTCCGAATATTATGAAAAGCACGGTGGCGCAGTGAGTAGCACAATTGTCTCACAGCAAGAAGGTTGCTGGTTCGAGCCTTGGCTGGGTCAGTTGGCATTTCGGTACAGGTGAATTGGGTAGGCTAAATTGTCCATAGTGTATGTGTGTGAATGAGTGTGTGTGGATGTTTCCCAGAGATGGGTTGCAGCTGGAAGGGCATCCGCTGCGTAAAACATATGCTGGATAAGTTGGCGATTCATTCCGCTGTGGCGACCCCAGATTAATAAAAGGACTAAGCCGAAAAGAAAATTAATGAATGAATAATGGGTTTATAAGACTCACATTTTGTAGGATCTTTTCCTGGCTTAAGAATTAAAGATATAAAGGCAGCACTCATGGAAGGAGGGAGAACTTTATTATTAAATGATTCATTTAGCATATTAATCATTGGAGTTATCAGTTTGTTGTAGAAAACCTTATATATGTCTATAGGTAGACCATCAGGGCCTGGTGCTTTTCCATTACACATACAATTAATAGCTGCTCTCAAGTCTAATTCTTCAATTGGTTGATCCAGTGATTTAGAGTCCTCTTCAGATAGTGAGTGTAACTGAATCTTCTCTAGAAATGTTTTATAGAGAAGGGAATCCGCTGGAGGTAATGATTTATAAAGACATTGATAATAATTTCTAAAAACCTCATTGATTTCACTAGGTATCAAAGTCTTCTGGCCATCTATTTCTACTTCGTTAATCACATTTTCATTTTGTTGAGCTTTGATACGCCACGCTAACAGCCTTCCAGCCTTTTCTCCTTGGTCATAATATGTTTGCTTAAGTGTTGTTATATTAGTGATCGTCTTATTAGTGGAAATTTCATTTAGTTCTGCTTTAAGAAGCAATAGTTCCTGTCTCAGTTCAGGAGCATCTTTTCTGAGGATTTCTTCTTCTAAGTCTTTAATATTTTGTTCCAGTTCTATCATTTTAAGGGTGGTTTTGTTTGTCTTAGAACCAGTAAAACTGATAATTTGCCCCCTAATATAGGCCTTAAATGCCTCCCATCTTACTGAGGCAGATGTCTGATTTGTATTGCACTCGAAAAATAAATCAAATTAGTTCCCTACAAATTCAAGAAATTCAGGATTATGTAAACACTTTGTGTTTAAACGCCATCTAATATTTCTGAGAGCATATTTTAATGATAATGATGCATGATCTGATAAAACCATGCTGCTATATGTACAATTAGATATGCAATCAATCGGGTTCTTTGAAATTAAAAAAATAGTCTATTCTAGAATATGTATGAAATGTTGAAGAGTAGCAAGAAAATTCTTTCTTTGTTTGATTTTGAAACCTCCAAATATCAGTTAAATTAAGATCTTTTATGTACTGATTAATGATATTTCTAGTCCGTAAATTTGAAGCGTCAACACCTGTGGAGCGGTCCAAATTAGGATCCAGGGTACAATTAAAATCTCCCCCAACTATTAAATTACCCTGAAGAGAAGATAAAGTTAAGAAGAGATTTTGAAAAAAAATTTGGTTCATCTGCATTTGGGCCATAAACGCTCACAAGGTTACAGTATTCATTGAGCATCCTACCATTGATAATAACATATCTGCCCAATGGGTTACGGATCATTTTAAGTATTTAAAATGGTACAGATTTATGTATCAACACCGCTACTCCCCTTGAATGTGAACCAATTGACCAATTGGCCATCTTCTACGGAATTTAATAATTTCGTCTTGCAGTAAATGTGTTTCTTCCAGGAACAATATTTTAGAATAGAGATATTTAACCCTATTCATAACTTGTTTAAGTTTAATAAGATTACAAAGTCCCCTAACATTCCACGATGTTAGTATAAAGCTAGAATTTGTTGTCATCTAAAACAATAAATAATCTAGTTAAGATAATATATCGACCTGATATACCAAAATAGTGCTTCACCTGTATCTTTTTAGTAATATGCATATAGGGGCATAGCAATAGGAAGTGGAAATTGCACCGTTTTTCCGCTACATCGAGATTTGTCCAAAACCTACTTTTGCGAAATAGTCATAGGTTTTTCACCCAATCAGAACTAAACCAGTGTAGAAATGTTTTCTGGACACTGAATATCAATAGTAATTGAATTCATTCATTCATTCATTTTCATTTCGGCTTAGTCCCTTTATTAATCTGGGGTCGCCACAGCGGAATGAACCGCCAACTTATCCAGCATATGTTTTACGCAGCGGATGCCCTTCCAGCTGCAACCCATCTCTGGGAAACATCCATACACACCCATTCACACTCATACACTACGGACAATTTAGCTTACCCAATTCACCTATACCGCATGATTTTGGACTTGTGGGGGAAACTGGAGCACCCAGAGGAAACCCACACAAACACAGGGAGAACATGCAAACTCCACACAGAAACGCCAACTGACCCAGCCGAGGCTCGAACCAGCGACCTTCTTGCTGTGAGGCGAACGTGCTACCCACTGCGGCACTGTGAGGCCCAATAGTAATTGAAAAAAAAGTTAAAATTTTGATTTTCACACGAAACAGTACACAAAAATGTTTCTAATTGTTTCTAATGTTTCCTGTTGCTAATGTAAGCTAAAAGCTAATTGTAGCTATAACTTTTGCACTAAGAAGTATAAAAAAACAGAAAAAGTTCCAATCAGCTTGAAATTTGGCACTAGGAAGTGATTTTGAGTTTTTTTGAGTGTGTAAATGATTGTGTATTACACAAAGGTTTGCTCAGCCACACACAATACATATCATATGATAGGCCTGCTCATACTGAACACTTTGACTCAAAAACACTGCTCAGTCAAACTGTTCATTAAATATTCATTAATATGTGAAAAACTTACTTTTGAGAACGAGTCCCTGGTTTTTTGCTCAATCACCATGAAACTTTGTATGATTGTATGAATCTCTTGACTGCCTTGATCAATAATTACTGAAAAATAAAATTGAATTTTAAAAACTTTTAACTTTGGATAGCTATAAATGGCTCATTTACAAAAAGCGCTGTGTTTATATAGACCTACATGCCTGTAAACACAAGGAAAACTCAAAACTTTAAAAATCAGGTATGCACATCTGAGATGTGATTGTAAACAAGCATGCACATTTTTGTGGAGATAGAAGGTCGATAGGTGGTGCTATAACAGTACAAAGTCTGACAAAAACACTTATTTTCATTGCTGTATGATTTGCCTAATATGTGCTTAATAAAAAAACAGCTTTTCATAAATACACTTTATCTACATATCATATGATAGGCCTGCTCATTTTGAACACTTTGGTATAAAAACCACTGCTGTCACTCAAACCATCCATTAAAGGTGCAGTGGGTGATTGTCTTCAGAAACATTTTTTGTTGTGCTGGTTGAAAGTTTCTTTACATTCCAATAGTAATGATTAAAGTAAATGATCTAAATGTATATGTATTTTTATATTCTGGGTAAGGCATAAGACAAAAAAAATGTTCATCCATTAAAAATTGTTGGGCCGACAATTCTCATAAGTGTGATAAGTAGCCCAAACTGTTTGTCAACAAATGCAGATTTGTACATCTGTGCAGCCGTTCACGCAGATAAGTCATTTGCTTGTGCACACACGTTCACGTGCACACGAGAGAGAGACCGGTAAAAACAAATGCTGAATTTAAATTTTAAAATCCTGAATCAATATTGGAGTTACTTTTACACGCTGGAGGAAGGATGATACCATGGCTGAAGTATTTCTTTTAGACAGGTAGTGTTATGTTTTAAAACTCTTTTAGTCACGCAAAGCTTAT
This sequence comes from Danio choprae, assembly GCA_903798125.1. NCBI lineage: Eukaryota > Metazoa > Chordata > Actinopteri > Cypriniformes > Danionidae > Danio > Danio choprae. The sequence goes on along the minus strand of CAIGQW010056847.1, from coordinate 313,110 downwards.
GTAGATTGTGTTATTTTACAAATGGGTTATATGCATGGAAGTGTTGTTCAGCGATCTTCCTGCGAAAGATTGATGTGACTATTTTCAATTTCATAAGGTACCTTTTACAGCATTGATAATGTAGATTTTATTTAAGTTTAACAACAAAACATAAGTAAATAGCGCTATTTTACCTAGCCTGCTTTACTGATGTGAACATTCACATTGGTTCATTTTTAAACAAATTTGCATGTAATTGAAAATTACCTGTAAGTATGGGGGCCTCACAGTGGCGCAGTGGGTAGCACGTTCGCCTCACAGCAAGAAGGTCGCTGGTCAGTTGGCGTTTCTGTGTGGAGTTTGCATGTTCTCCCTGTGTTGGCGTGAGTTTCCTCCGGGTGCTCCGGTTTCCCCCACAAGTCCAAAGACATGCAGTATAGGTGAATTGGGTAGACTAAATTGTCTGTAGTGTATGAGTGTGAATGGGTGTGTATGGATGTTTCCCAGAAATGGGTTGCAGCTGGAAGGGCATCCGCTGCGTAAAACATATGCTGGATAAGTTGGCGGTTCATTCCGCTGTGGCGGAATCCCAGATTAATAAAGGGACTAAGGCGAAATGAAAATGAATGAATGAATGAATGTAAGTATGGCTTAGTAATAAGTGCAATCCCTGCACCCCGCCGGCCAAGCACTAAGCATTGTAGTGGTTTCTGGCTTTTCTTTTAATGAATCAAACTTAGTCTGGAGGTTATGAATATCAGAAGAATATACTTTATTGGAATATTTTCCAACAAAGCAGAGACAGCCTGGAGCAGACCCATCTCAGTCTCTCCCCAGGACAAATCCGATGTC
>CAIGQW010056847.1:264568-287279 GCA_903798125.1 Danio choprae | reverse complement strand
TGTTGTTGTTTTCAAATATTTTGAACAGGCAGAAGTGTTTTGTCACAGTCAGCTACAGTACTGAAATGCTACTTGTTATGCAAAAGTTCAAAATAAACAGACTAATGAAAAATCTAACTTTATAATTACACTGCGTATTAAAGTTTCAAAGATTAAGCCCAACTCTCTCCTTACAACAGAAAAACAGTAATTGTGCATAGATTCAGTAAGCTTCAAAACTTAAATCTCTTTTAATGAAAAGGCTAGCACTGGTTGGAGATCCATTTATAACAGTGCATGCAGTGGACATCAACTGCTCAATCTTGTGCATGTGTACACAAAAGACTCAGACTGACTTTTACGAGATGAGACAGAATCATAAATTGCCATTGTTTTTTTTTATGTAAATGCAGGTAACGGACATGCATGACATGCAGAGGAAACCTCATGCTGGAGCTGGATATTGGGCTTGCATGAGAGAGGACTGGGTAAATGATACACCACTTGAGGAGTCAAGCTTGCGCTATCCAGGTAGCCTGCAAAATATGATACACAGTTCATTGCATTTTTGCTTTCAACTACTATTTGTAAGGTGACATTTTGACCTTATTCTTTGTAAGAGACGTTGCAGCCATTGGAAGCTTATTGGCTTGAGATTTAAGGTTGATTTTTAGCTGTAAAAAAACAGCTGGTTATGCAGCATTATAATGCAAAATGGTATTTTTTATATTATTTTATGTATAGTCATAAACACTATACATAAAGAGTAAGTAGTTAGACTGTTTGTTGTTTGTTATTCCTAGTTATTTCCCCCAAATGAATCAGAAATCTTACAACAATTGCAGAAAGAGCTTACTACTGCATTACATTGCTGCATTGGTAAATAGTATTAATCACCAGAAGAAAAAAACAATAAAAAAAATCTTTCCTCCCGTGTTCACGTTGGTTTCCTCCACAATTCAAAGAAATGCAGCATAGATAGTAATTGGCAGTTCATTCTGCTGTGTTGACCCCTGATAAATCAGACTTAGCCGAAGCATAGTGAGTGAGTATCATTTCTGTCTTTTTATGAGTCAGATTACAATCTGGTGAACAAACTGTCCAGTGGCAGAGGAAAATGCAAAAATATGACTGTATGTACAATGTGTTTACTACATCAGCATACAGCATACAGTTCCATAATTGATGACAAACAATTGAGTTACTAGAAAAAATAATGCAGTGGATAGGAATGGAGTGGCATTATTTTCTGATAACTTAACTTATAGGAGTCAGTTCCCCAAGCGGGAGGGGAACTATAATGCTATGTGGAAACTTCCACTATGGGGATTTCGTCAGAAACCACTCATTCTGAAGAGTAATAAAACAGGCCAATGAAATGCCAATGACAACGATCAATTTGTGTATAAGAATGCCAGCCGTGCATCGCAACAATACCTTTTTCGCCTCAGAAGCCTCACGTGCAGACTGAAAGAGACGTTTTTGCTGTTATCCTCCGACTTCGTTCGAGGGAGAGTGAGAGGAAGCTGCCGTCTTCTGAGAGGCTGATTTCACCCGGTGCCAGTGTGAGCGACATCGCGCGCAGCGGCCCAGCAGTGGCTGGGCTTCTCCTGTCCCTGGGCATTTCACTGGACCGGTACTTCAAGAGCGATGAGTATAAAGCAAATTCTCCTAAAAGAGCAACACGTTCGTGCAGCGCCTTTTTAAAGATGTCGCCCCGACCGTGCGTTTCTGGATGCGGTGGTTCCCTGTCCACGGATCATGGGCACGAGCACTGTGTTGCATGTCTGTGGGTTCAGCATGTTAATGCGGTGCTCGCGGGCAGCGCATGCCATCAATGCGATGGCATGTCTGTTGCGCAGCTAAGATCATGGCTCGCTCTTGCAAAAGGGCGAACCCCGCAAGTAGCGGTCCCTCGCAAGGAGATCTGAGGGTCCCAGTGGGGTTCAATCCGCCACCCTCAGGCTTGCGGACCTCCCATTCCATTCCAGCTCACTCCATCCAAGCTTCAAGTGAGAGAAGCGCTCCACCTCCAGGATGATCGCCCTTTCTCTCGATGACACCGAGGACCAGATGACCATCGCTGCATCGGAGGGTAGGCTGTCATTCCCGATGACAATTCGGACCCACTTCCTCCTTCAGAGGTGATAAGCAAGGCTCTGGATATGGAATCTGATATGATGGCTGTGCTAACGGCTGCTTCGGCGGCGAGACTGGAGATGGCTTGTCCCCCAGCCTCGCCGCCGGACAGATTAGATGGATGTTATGTGGAGGATAAGAAGGGGAAACCCTCTAAGCCTCCTGTCCCCTTCTTCCCCGAGGTGTACAGTAAGTTCACGCAGTGCTGAGGGCACCTTTTTCTGCCCGGTCTGCGTGCGCTCCGCCCTCACCTTCCTCGATGACGGAGCAGTCAGGGGGTACAAGGCAAATCCCCAGGTTGAGCATGCTAGCGCGGTCAATCTTGCCCATGTGGTGCCCCTTCCTGGCGTGGTTAGTCTCGACTCCCGTCCAAAGCGTGTGGGTTGTCTGCGTCCCTCAGGGCCAGAGCCTACACTGCTGCGGGCCAAGCTGCTTCTGTTTCGCTGGCTATGGCTGGTGCAGGCATCGGCCCAGCGGCATGAGGAAGGTTCCGACCCAGGGTTAATGCACTACCCACTGCAACAGACTTTGCTCTGAAAACACCAGGTCATCTGCAAGTGCCCTGGGAAGGATGATGGCCACACTAGTGGTCCAGGAACGGCATCTCTGAAACTAAAACCTGGCAGATATGCATGACTTTTACAAAGCTTTGCTTTCTTAACACACCCATATTGCCCTGTTCGGCGACACAAGGGGTGAGTTCACCCAGGAATTTACCACGGTGAAAGAGCAGTCAAGTGCGATCGGTAGGCTTTAGAAACCGCTCTCCCCGCCGAACCGTCCACTTTGGCTTCTCCAAGCCGAGGGCGCTTGTTCGTGGCTGCAAGCATAAGGTCAGCCCTGTGTCCGCCCCTGTCTTGCGTGAGGAGATTGCTGTCCTCCTGGCTAAGGACGCAATCGAGCCGGTCCCTCCAGCCGAGATGAGGTATGGGCTTTTTGAGTCTGTACTTCTTCGTACCCTAAAAGAGCGGTGAGTTATGACCAATCCTAGTTCTGTGCGTTTTGACCCACTGCCTTACGAGCAGCCGCTCAGAATGCTCATGCAGAAGCACATCCCCTGGTGCGTCCGTCCTCAGGACTGGTCTGCAGCGATAGACCTGAAGGATACGTTTGTTCATGCTTCCCTTTTTCACATGCCACCAGCAGTTCTTGTGGTTTACGTGCATGGGTCGAGCATGATAGTAAAAAGTCCTCCTTTTCGGGCCCTCCCTGTCTCCGCGGATTTTCACCAAGCTCGCGGAGGATGCCCTAATGCCCCTTCGGCTCACGGGCATCTGCATACTCAATTATCTTGATGACTGGCTTATAACTCACTTGCGAGATCAATTGGTTATGCACAGGGACTGGGTGCTCTGTCATCTCGACCTGTTGGGGTTTCGGGTCAACCAAGAAAAGAGCAGCCTTTTCTCGAGTTGGAGCTGGACTCGATCACCATGATGGCGCGGCTCCCTGAAAGCGCACCTAGCTGATACTGACCTGTCTGAGAGAGTCGACAGGAAAACTATTGTCCCACTGATATTATTTCAGAGGCTCCTGGGGCATATGGCATCCACAGCTGCTGTCACGCCGCTCAGTTGGCTCCATATGAGATATCGGGTCCCCAGACGCGCATGGCACACACCGGATGACTGTCTCTCCGCTGTGTCTCCGCGCCCTCAGCCTCTGGACCGACCCTGCATTTCTACAGGCATGTGTGCCTCTAGAACAAGTGTCCAGGCATGTCGTTGTTCCTATGGATGCTTCCAGTATGCGCTGGGGGGCCATGTGTTGCGAGCATGCAGCTGCGGCTCCGAAGAAGGAACCCGGGTGCATTGGCATGTTAATCGCCTGGAGCTGTTGGCAGTATATCTCGCGCTGCGCCGTTTTTTACCAGTGCTAGAGGGGAAACACATGCTGGTCAGGACGGACAGTACGGCGATGTATATCAACCTCACGGGGGTATCCGCTCTCGCCGCATGTCTCAGCTCGCTCGCTGTCTGCTCTTCTGGAGTCATACGTGGCGGAAATCAGCTGACCTGTATTTTAGCTCTCCCCTTGTGACGGCCCCTCCCTGGCATGTTACCTTCTTCTCTGGGACAGGCACCATCTGGCACCTGCGCCCAGATCTCTGGAACCTCTTGTGTGGTCCATAGATGGAGCTATAGATTATATAGATGGTCCATAGATTAGGTGACCTACCGGTTCCGTGGTTTACACCGTCACTCAGGCTAGAGCACCCTCTACGAGGCATCCCTACGCCCTAAAGTGGAATCTATTCGCTGTGTGGTGTACTCCTCTCCGAGAACGATCTCGGACATGGCAGATCAGTGTGATGCTATCCTCCTTCAGCTGTCCGGAGCTAGACTGTCCCCTCCACACTGAGGGGTTGGTGTTACGATCATCTGAAGACGCTGGGATGACGGCACGCTGGGAAAGCATCACCTCATCATCCAGTTCCCAGAGGCACGAGATGCTGGATAATTAATTAAATCCTGTTGCAGACCCAGCCCCTTTCTTTGCTGTGTCCTGTTCGCATTCTGTGCTATGTGACCGCATTAGAGCTTATGACTCTAAGCAGCTCCTTTCTGTTAGAATCAGGTTGGCCCACAAAGACTAACAGTATCACCTCCTCTTGGGCAGAAGCACGCGGCACCTCTCTAACAAACATCTGTAGAGCTGCGGTCTGGGCAACACCTAATACATTTGCAAGATTGATTTTCCTCACAAGGGCTGCATAATGCCAGTGAATGAGAAAATTCAGTACGGTGTTGAAACACGCTTGCTGCGCCTTTCTCTCAAACACAGAGATACGTGTGCTTTTCTGACTCTGCTCAGTTGAGTTCCCCTTTTCGCAAACCCTACAGAGTTCCTCCGAGGCCCCCAGCACCTGACTCAGCGGAGGAGTCGGGTGCCTGGCCCATTACGTTGTTGGCATGCCCGCTCAGTCAGCCTACGTTCTGGGGATAGGTGCCTGCTATGCACGATCCCCATTGGCGATCCCATATGCTTCACTCAGCCACGGTATAGTCCTCGCTCTCCAGGCAGGCCCGTGTCTTTCCTCCCCGTTAACCATCCTTCATGTGTACTTTCCCTTTTCAGGGTTAGTCCATATGTCTTCTTGCCACCAGTCCCCCCCATTCAGCAGCAGGTGGCCTCCGCAGCATACTGTCGTATTTTAAAATAGCTAGAAACTTAAATAGGTGTATTTTTTACGATTCCCAAAAATATATAAATAAGCCTTAAGCGCTTCACAGGTAAGTAAGGGCCAGGGGACATGTTGGAGGGCTGCGTCTCTGGTGATGAAGGTACGCTCATGCTGGAGCCTGGCAAACCTCTCACCTGCGACGTGGTACGGTTCAATCACTGTGGTGTTTTCCATACATTTCCCCATAGTGGAAGTTTCACATAGCATTGTCCCTCCCGCTGGGAAACGTAACAGTTACTACGTAACCCTTGTTTCCCGAGGTGGGGAACGGAAATGCTATGTTCCTTCGCCACAGTAATTGGCCCGTTTTAATACTCTTCAGAGTGAGTGGTTTCTGACGAAATCACCGTGATGGAAGTTTCCACATAGCATTTCCGTTTTCCTCCCTCGGGGAACGAGGGTTACATAGTAACTCTTACGCTATTCTACTTATTCAATGGTTACCGCACTGTTCAAATTTTGCATGTCAAAACATTTGTTAGTTTTTTTTTCCTCAAACTGCTCTCTTATAAAGCCTACTGCTTGTTTTGATTAGATTTTTATTGTTTTTGTTTTTTTACTGTGTTTGGCTGTGAAATAACTTAAATCATTAAGTGTAGTAATATGGAACTGTAATGGGGTTCAAGACCTGCCTGGAACTACTTTAGCTGTGCATTTATTTGAAAATAACTGCACACATTAGAATGTTTATAAGCCAATGATCAGAATTAAGCATTCAGCAGCCCATAGTGTAAATTGTTATATAAAAGGTTCATGAAGTTGTGTTTCTAATTTGCCGTCATATGAAGTATTTAAAAATTCTTGCTGATTTTGAAGTAAATTAGTCAACAAAGATTAAGTTATTGTTAATTTCATAGATCCATGTGAATTTATGTTTTTGACTACATTTTTCTATTGTAAGAAATAATTTCTTGTCTCACTTGAAAAAGTCACAGTGCGTAAGTAAATTGAGTTGCAAACTGAGATTTACTTTCCCTTTTAGTTTTCTTGAATGATTAGCTATGTTGACTTTGTGTTAGCTCTTAAGCAATGCATACTGTCCATATCCTTCTTGCACTAGGCTACAAGCTGAAAGCAAGATCCAATCTAAAACTACAAATGATGCCCTGATCTCCTCTGGGGAAAAGAGGGATATAATAACCCTGAAGGGTCCTTAGAGAGAAATAAGATCTTATAAATGTGCAGAAAATCTCATTCCCCATCACAGACCTCTCATTTGTAATTACCAGATCTGCCCCTTCTCAAAGGTGACGGACGCTTTCTTCTGAATGCTCATAATATGGGCCATTTAAGTTTCTATTTGAAACCCAAGTACAAAACTCTTAAGGTCATTTTGTGTGTATTAATAATATTTAATGAATAATTGGATTAATTCAGACCATTTCAGCAAACTGTACCTACTTTGCAAGTCTAAACTAAAAAAAGATAATGAAAAGATAAAATTGATGCAGGTTAATTTACTACTTGCATTTTGATAGTTGAGTAATATCCAATGCTTTCTAACTAATTGAGTTAAAAATACATATATTGAACATTTTCTCACAAAATATGGTATACATTTTGTTTATTATTTGTACACTGTAAAAAGTGATTTGTTACATTACCTTTAAACTTGTTGTAACGTTAAAAAGTATTGTAACATGTAAAAAAAACATGTAACTTGTAACTGTTAAGTTGACTTAACTTATTTTTTATAATTATGAACATTACTTAATTTCAAGTTAAAGTCAACTAATCACTTTTAAAGCAACAGGTTTACTTACTATTTTTAAAAGGTAAAGTAAGCCTATCTCTTTTTACATTGTAATTTCAAAATGTATTGTATAATTACCAGAGGCAGATTATTTTTGACAATAATTTGTTCAGTTCAGTTGATTTTCATATATGGCTAATTAATGCCCAATCCTGATTTCAAAGTTAGAATTGTGACCAGTTAAATACATATACAGTTTTGTGAAAAAATATTTGCCCCCTTACTGATTTCTTATTTTTTTGCATGTCACACTTGCTTCAGATAATCAAACAAATTTAAATATTAGTCGAATATAATTCAAGTAAACACATCATGCAGTAAATGTGTTTTAGTTTAAATTAAGGTTTTTTATTTTATTAATGGGGGGCCTCACGGTGGTGCAGTGGATAGCACGTTCGCCTCACAGCAAGAAGGTCGCTGGTTCGAGCCTCGGCTGGGTCAGTTGGCATTTCTGTGTGGAGTTTGCATGTTCTCCCCGTGTTGGCGGGGGTTTCCTCCGGGTGCTCCGGTTTCCCCCACAAGTCCAAAGACATGCGGTATAGGTGAATTGGGTAAGCTAAATTGTCCGTAGTGTATGAGTGTGAATTGGTGTGTATGGATGTTTCCCAGAGATGGGTTGCAGCTGGAAGGGCATCCGCTGTGTAAAACATATGCTGGATAAGTTGGTGGTTCATTCCGCTGTGGCGACCCCAGATTAATAAAGGGACTAAGCCGAAATGAAAATGAATGAATTAATGAATTTTATTAATGGAAGACAAACATATCATCACTGGTAGCCCACCAGTTTAGAGCTGGTCCAGTGTAGAGATGGATCAAGACATGTCTGAACATGTAGTTTCACATCCTGTCTCCTAAAATACTTTTATTGATTATTAAAGCAACATAGACATATTGTTAGCTGCCTTTGATGTTCCACAATCCAGTATGTTTCATTTTTGATAGTTATGCTATAAAGTAAAGATCAGTGTTAATTTTGACAGCAAATTCTGATTTAGTCTTAGTCTTAGTCTTTGGAATAATACACCATTTAGTTTTAGTCCTATTTTAGTCATCTGAAATCTTTTAGTCCTAGTCTAGTTTAGTTGACTAAATATTATAAGAGTTTTAGTCTTAGTTTAGTCTTAAGTCTTTTAGTCTTAGTCTAGTTTTAGTATTATATGAATTATATGAAACGCATATGGCATATGAGGATATATAAATGATATACAAAGTTTTTTCTTCTTTCTTGCCATACAACGTGCGTGCGCGTGTGCGAACACGAACACACACACACGAACACACACACACACACACACCAAAGATTTTTTCTTCTTTCTTGCCATACAATGTGCGTGCGTGTGTGGGAACACGAACACACACACACGAACACACACACACACACCTTTTGTCGAGTCATATATAACACCACAACATCTATTATAATAGTACACATATTTATATTAATTAATTCAACAAACAATTCGTTTAATCAATACTATTCAAAGTTAATTTCCTTTGGCTTCTATTTTAGCAGAAGTTTAGCAGAATCACGGTGGTTTATCTGATAGAATAACCTTAACGTTAGCGTTTATGCTTACCTTGGTATAACCAAGTATAACGTATAACTAAATATAATGTATAACAAATGTCCTCATAACTTGAAAACCGCGGCTTTTGAAAATGGCTTTGCCAAGATCAACCTGCCCTCAAAAGATTCGCTCTGATTGGATTTCCCCACAAAAAGTTAGTTCTTATTGGATCTCTTCTCCATTCATCCCACCCCAACATTTTCCTCTCGTTTTTATTCGTTGACTAAAGTGTCAGTAAAATTCGTCATCGTCTTCGTCATCATATCTGACTTTTTATTTCGTTTTTATTTAGTTTTCGTCTGTAAAAAATGTTCGTTGACGAATATTTTTCGTCATAGTCTTCCTCAACGAAATTAACACTGGTAAAGATGGCACCTAAAAACTACACTTGGTCATAATTTTGTGCAAGCATTTTTTACCAAGATTTTCTACCTGAAATTCTGAAGATTTGTAGTAATTAAACATTCACTTATGACTAAAGCTCTCTCTAATTTGTTTTAGATTATTAACACCTCAACTCTCTGTCACACTTTTATAGACAGTAGAGATAGTGGGGGTAGCAGAAATTAATGTAAAATACAGCAGGAAAAATAAATGCCTCTTGTCATAGCCAAAAGAACAGGACCATGTTTACTAGGCCGAGCCTGGCTGGAAGAAATCCAACTGCAATGGGGTGAGATAAAGCTGATATAGTTGGAGATGAGGACATTGCAACAAGTGCTATCGAAGCATGATCGAAGTGTTCAAAGAGGAGCTTGGAATGTTAAGGGGCACTACTGCTACTCTTCATGTTCCAAATGATGCCTCATCACGGTTTTACAGACCCAGATCAGTGCCATATGCCTTAAAAACCAAGGTGGGACTTCCAGTTTCGATATGTAGTGGAGAGACGTGTGGTGTCAGCGCTCTGAGGCTATTTTCATTACTTTACCTATATAACACCTTTTTTTGCAATTATTTTCTCTTCAACGGTTCACTTTCGATAAATCGACTTGTTCCAATGAGTAAAGGAACCCGCGCGGGTGGTAAACATAACTCTCAGACGAGTCAGACCAAAGTTTGCCATCTTGGCCCTGACGGCGGCAACATGGCGGATGACACATCCCCGCTGACGGCTAACAAACTCGTCAGCGAGCTGGATAAGTTGAGAAAAAACATTACTGGAGAACTTACTGCTCTGTTGAACTCATCTTTGGAATCCCTCAATTTGTCGATTGCCTCTATTGGGTCCACGTTGGCGGCACAAGCATCTACGATCACTGTCATGGAGACCAGCCTCACCGATCATAGTGACAGGATAACCCATCTTGAACAGGAGGTCTCGAATATTCAGTCGAAGTTGACATTAGTAACGGAGGAGAATGTCACTTTAAGAGCCAATGTGGAGGATCTTGTTTCACGGTCGAAGCGCCAAAATATTCGCGTTCTTGGCCTCCCGGAGGACGTCGAGGGAAAGGACATTAGGCTGTTTATGACTGATTGTTTTTCCGAAGACCTCGGTCATGTCCTTTCTGCCCCGCCGGAGATTGACAGGGCTCGTCGCAGTCTTCGACCTAAACCTCGCCAGGGTCAAAATCCCTGTCCGATTATTGTGCGTTTTCATCGTTATATTGAGAAAGATGCTGTGCTTAGATGGGCGAAGACCACAAAAGAAATCCAAGGGGCAGAGAGTCAAATTCTATGAGGATTTCTGCGCCTCGGTGGCTAAAAGGAGAGCCTCGTTTAACAACGTTAAGGGTCTGCTTTATAAGCGCAATGTTCGTTTTGGAATGATTTATCCTGCCAGACTCCGTGTATCACACGAGGGGTCAGAGCATTACTTTGATTCCCCCGAAGCCGCAGAATGTTTTTACCATTAACACTTCCCAGAGTAATTTTTGGGACGATTACTGATTGCCTTTAAAGTGTAATTCTATTATTATTATTATTATTATTATTATTATTATTATTATTTATTTTATTTTATTTTTTTCTGAAGTGATTTGTGAGTAATTTGTTTTTATTTATCTTTGTTTTTATTATTATTTTAATAATATTCTTAATATTATTGAACATTTTTTTTTCTGTCTGTTTTACAGTCTTTATTCATTGCTCATTTTGGTTATTTTCTGTAGCTTCTTGGTTTTTCGGTGTTATCATTTATTAATTTTTAACTTTTAAGTCTCAAAGTCTGATGGAGCTGACTCTACTACTAAACCGGTTGTGATAAGTATTTCTGGCCACTCACCATGTTTGTACGGATGAGTATCAGAAATTTTCTTTATTTCTTTATTTTTATATGTTTAACAATATTGTTATCTTTGGTGTTCTGGGTTTGTTCAGGGGTTGTGTTCAGTGGAGGACTTTCTTTTTCTTTTTGGCTAATTAATTTTCATTCTGTATATGTATTTTTAGTCGAGGTCAACAGATTTTGGCGATTTACTGCTTTTTCTCGGATAATCTTACAAATAAATTCTTTAAATCTATTTTATGGATAAGCCTTTTGCTTCTTCCAAGGGGAGAGTTGGACACTCTATTAGATTCACTACTTGGAATGTACGTGGGATGGGAGGTCAAATTAAGTGCTCTAAAGTTTTTTCCCACCTTAAGACCCTTTCTTCTGATATAATTTTTCTCCAGGAAACACACTTACGTGTTAATGACCATACTAGACTTCGTAAACCGTGGGTTGGTCAAGTGTTTCATTCCAGCTTTAATAGCAGGTCTAGAGGCACAGCCATCTTATTACATAAAAGAGTAATATTTTCTGTGGAACAAGTTATCTCTGACCCTGAGGGTCGCTTCATTATTGTTAGTGGAGTTCTTTTTCATAAACCAGTTATTTTAGTAAATGTCTATGCTCCCAACTGGGACAATCCTACTTTTATGACCATGCTTTTTTCTAAGATCCCAAATCTTGACACTCATCTTCTTATTTTAGGAGGGGATTTTAATTGAGTCATTGATCATAATCTTGATAAATCTGTATCTAAATCATCTTCTACTTCCACTTCTTCTATGTCCAGGACTTTAACTTCTCTCATGAATCAAATAGGTTGTGTAGACCCCTGGCGTTTCTATCATCCATCTGACAAGGTATTCTCTTTCTTTTCTAGTGTACACCATACTTACTCGCGTATTGATTTCTTTTTTCTTGACAAGGCCCTGCTATCTTCTGTGACTTCATCGGATTATTCTGCTATTGTAATCTCTGATCATGCCCCGCATATGTTTGATATTTCTTTTTGTCCTGTCCCTATGACCCGTCCTCCTTGGAAATTTGATACAGGACTTTTGGCTAGCCATGATTTTTGTGAGTTTATTTAAAAATATATAGATTATTTTATTGAGACCAATAAAACAGATACTATTTCTGCCTCACTTTTATGGGAAACATTTAAAGCTTTCATTCGTGGTAGGATTATTTCTTTCTCTGCCCATTTAATTAAAATGAGAAAATCTAAGCAACAAGAACTTATTCGTTCTATCCTAGAGATGGATCGTTTATACTCTAGTAAGCCTAGCCCTGAACTTAAATTAAAACGTTTAAAATTAAAATCTGAATTTGAGTTGCTTTCAACTCACAAAGCAGAATTTTTAATTAAAAGAACCAAAGCCACCTATTATGAGCATGGGGATAGAGCAGGTCGCCTTCTTGCATCTCAGCTTAAACATCAGTCGGGATCTCGTTTTATAAATCAAATCTTTGACACTAATTCTAACACACTTGTTTCGGAGCCTCAAAAAATTTATTCTATCTTTTTAAATTTCTACTCTAAACTTTATACTTCTCAGTTTTCATCAGATGTTACTACAATGGATTCTTTTCTTCACAAATTAAAAATCCCTTCCATTGATACAAACACTTCAAAGATATTAAATGAACCTATTAGATTAGAAGAAATTAATAACTGTATCAACTTAATGCAATGCAATAAGGCACCAGGGCCAGACGGTTTCTCCTTAGATTTTTACAAGAAATTTTCTACTAAACTAAACCCCTTATTGTTTAATATGTACACAGAGTCATTTCAATTTGGCTACCTCCCACCCTCTTTAAATCAAGCATCTATTTCTCTTTTATTAAAAAAAGATAAAGACCCGACTTTATGTAGTAGTTACAGACCTATTAGTTTATTGAATGCTGATATCAAAATTTTAGCAAAGGTGTTGGCTTGTCGTATGGATTCATGCTTGCCCAATATTATATCTGATGACCAAACTGGTTTTATTAAGGGCCGTCAGATGTCATCAAACATTCGATGCTTGCTAAATATAATTTTTGACCCTTCCACTTCTTCTACTCCGGAAATGATTATTTCCCTCGATGCTGAAAAAGCATTCGATCGTGTAGAATGGAAGTATTTGTTCACTGTGCTAGGTAAATTTGGATTCGGACGTAATCTGATTTCATGGATTCGTCTTCTATACTCTGCCCCATCTGCTAGTGTTAGGACCAATTTTGACAGCTCTTTGTTTTTCCCTCTTTCCCCCGGTACTAGGCAGGGATGCCCTCTTTCTCCTCTTCTCTTCGCCTTGGCTATTGAGCCACTTGCTATTGCTTTAAAATCTTCTCCTTTAATATCCGGTATATGTAGGGGTGGCATTGTAAACCGAGTTTCTTTGTATGCCGACGACCTTTTGTTGTATCTCCATGATCCTGTTGGCTGTGCAGATGAGGTTCTTCATCTGCTAGAATCTTTTGGCTCTTTCTCTGGTTACAAACTGAATTTAACAAAAAGTGAATGTTTCCCTTTAAATGATGCAGCTAGAAAAATTCCTAGAAGCACCTTACCTTTTATTTTTTCTCCTATAGGGTTTCGGTATTTGGGAGTAAATATTTCTTATTCTTTTAGTTCTCTATTTAAGAATAATATTTTAAACTTGGTTAATCAAATCAAACTTGATTTGAAACGTTGGGATAGCTTGCCCCTCTCTTTGGTAGGGCGAGTGGAGACTATTAAAATGAATGTTCTTCCACGTCTTTTATTTCTCTTTCAATCTCTCCCCATGTTTCTACCTATATCTTTTTTTAATGACCTTGATAAATTAATCTCCTCATTTATTTGGGCAGGTAAGACTCCCAAAATTAGCAAGACTATTCTTCAGCGACGTAAATGTGATGGCGGCCTAGCCCTACCAAATTTTTTATTTTACTACTGGTCTGCTAATATTTCCAAGATCTCAATTTGGTGTAATACCTCTGAATGTAATTGGTGTACACTAGAAGCTGCTTCCTGTACCACTTCTCTTCCTGCTTTAGTTTTTGCTCCTCTGTCGCTTTGTCCTACTGGCTATACAAGAAATCCTATTGTGCTCTCTAACTTAAAGATTTGGAAACAATTTCGAAAGCATTTCCAATTAAATTCACTTTCTCCTCACAGCCCTATTTGTAATAACCATTTGTTTTTGCCATCTATAATTGATCACACCTTTAAAAGATGGAGCAATCAAGGTATAGTTAATTTTTCAGATCTTTTTATTGACAATCATTTTGCTTCTTTTAACGACCTTACATCCAAATATAATTTAAATACTAAAGACTTATTTAGGTATTTTCAACTTCGTGATTTTGTAAGAACTCATTTTCCTAGTTTTCCCCACCCACCTGGTAAAACCCTGCTTGAGAATGTATTGTCTTCCCCTTCAGAAAGTAAAATTTCTTTTATTTATCTCATGCTGCTTTCTTTTAAAACAGAAACCTCTCTTTCTGGTTTAAAGTTAAATTGGGAGAAGGAATTAGAGCTCAGCTTATCTGAAGATCTGTGGTCTGAGGCTATTGTTAGAGTTAACTCTACCTCATCTTGTGCTCGATTAAGCCTGATTCAGTTAAAGATTCTCCATCGTTCTCACTTTACTAAAGCAAGAGTCCACAAATTGTTCCCAGAAACGGATGATTGTTGTATTAGATGCTCTTTTTCTCCAGCTGATCATGTTCACACATTTTTTAGTTGTAGTGCTCTGATATCATATTGGGTGTCTTTTTTTAATTTTATTTCAGAAGCGTTACGTATTTTTCTCCCTCCGTGTCCTTTGATTGCCATGTTTGGTGTGTCTATGTTACCTTCTCTTCTCTCTAAACAACAATCCGATGTTATTGCATTTGCTTCATTGGTTGCTAGAAGACGCATTTTGCTTCATTGGAAGTCTCCAACTCCTCCCCCTCCTAATAGCTGGTTAATAGATCTCATGTCATTTCTTTCTCTAGAAAAGATTAAGTATTCCATTAAGGGCTCTACTGACAAATTCTATAAAACTTGGTCCCCCATTCTAACTTTATTTGACTCTTTGTCCTCTTTAGATTCTGACTGAGATTGTCAGGGTAAACTTTTCATCATGTTGTACTGTGCTATCTGGTGGTGTGAGTATTCTCCCCGAATTGTATTTGTTATTTCCTTTCCTTTCCCCCCCAACTTTTTTACATTTATGGACCATATACATTAATATATAGCCTTATTGTTTATTTTGTGTACATGTAATAGAACCTATATAGTTTTCTCATTTCATTCTCATTCCTCCTGAGTGTAACGCCTTGGTGGCGGATGGTGACAGAACGAGACGGAGAAGGAGAAACATTACAAAACGGGTTTATTAAACACTTACGGGGAACAGATACTGGATGCGGGAAGACAGGACGAGACAACCACACGAAGCAGACGAACCAAAATACCGGACAACAATGGACACAGACGAAAGGGTATATATGGATGAAGGAATGATTAAGCTAAAGAGACACAAGGGATGAACACAGGTGGAACAGATTAAGACTGACAGTGGCGGGAGGAAGACAAAGAAGGCACGTGACAACAACAAACGATGACGCGGACGAACACTGACACTGAGGGGTTTGTGGGTGGGTGTGGGTGGGTATGTAACGTTGGATAGTTCTAGTTTGATTCTAAGCTTTAAAAAAATGAAAAATGCGGACATTGTATTGTTTTTTGTTGTGTTTTTCTGTATTCTAACTGTCTGTGCAATAAAGTATTAAAAAAACCAAAAAAAAAAAACCAAGGTGGAATAAAAAGGGACTAGATCATCTCACCTGTTAAGTGTTCAGAGTGGGCAGCTCCTGTTGTTCCTATCTTGAAACCAGATTGGAGTATAAGACTATGCGGTGACTACAAACTGTTGACAGTCAACAGAATGTCAACACTGGAACAATATCCATTACCATAGGGTGGAAGATCTTTTGCTCTATTGGATGGAGGGAAGCAGTTTACAAAACTGGACATGAGTCACGCATACCAACAAATAGTCATGGATGAGAACTCCAAGAAATATTTGACTGTGAATACACTAAAAGGGTTATTCACATTTAATCTTCTACCCTTTAGAGTTGCTTCCGCCACTGCTATCTTTCAGAGAACAATGGAGGGATTGCTGCAAGGCATACCTGGAGTAGTTGTTTATCTTGATGATATATTGGTGACTGGAGGAAACCAAGACAGACATTTGAAGACACTAGATGAAGTGTTGACCAGGCTGAAAGAAGCTGGTTTGTGGCTGAAGATGGGAAAATGTGTGTTTCTGGCAAATGAGGTGAAATATTTGGGTCACAGAGTATATGCACAGGGTCTACATCCCACAGGAACTAAAGTAAAAGCCATTGATGAAGCACCGGAACCAAGGAATGTCACAGAGCTTAAGGCTTACCTGGGGTTGCTGAACTATTATAATAAATTCCTTCCAAATTTGGCAACGCTACTACTAGCCCCCTTATATCTGTTGCTAAGGAAAGATGTACAGTGGGTGTGAAAAAAGCCACAAAAAGAACATTAACGGCTACAGAGAAGTGGTACTCACAGTTAGACAAAGAAGGCCTTGCGGTGATTTTTGGCATCCAAAGATTTCACAAGTGCTTGTATGGTCATGCATTTACAATTTGCACTGATCATAAGCCCTTGATTAATTTGTTCAATCTGTTACACGCATATCAGTACAACATTGTTTACAAGCCAGGAAAGGACCACCAAAATGCTGATACGCTGAGTACGTAGACTCCCAATGTCAGGTGAGGGAGAACCCGAGGACACTAATGATCAAGTGCTGATGATAGAATTAATGGATGACTCTCCTGTAAGTGCAGTACAAATTCAGAAGTGGACATCACATGACATAACACTCTCCAGGGTACACGAGTACATATTAAAAAGTTGGCCTGAGGAAGTAGAGCCCTCACTGTTACCATACTATCATAGGAGAGATTCGCTAAGTGTCAAAGATGGATGTGTAATTTGGGGAGCAAGAATCATCATACCATCACAAGGCCGAGGTGCTGTATTGAAACAGTTACACCAGACCCATTCTAGTATGTCAAAAATGAAAGGATTGGCCCGTTCATACATGTGGTGGCCTGGTATGGACCAGGAAGTGAAGAAAGTGGTGCAGACATGTGAGATGTGTCAAAGTTTCAAAAAGGAACCTGCTCAAGCTCCATTACACTGGTGGGAGTGGCCAGGTTCACCCTGGGAAAGACTTTATATTGACTACGCTGGACCCTTCTTAGGAAGGATGTTTCTAGTTCTAATAGATTCTCACTCTAAGTGGATGGAAGTTTATCCCACTGTGCATGCAATTTCCAAAATCACTATTGAGAAACTGAGAAGGTGTTTCAGTACACATGGATGACCTAAAATGTTAGTGTCTGACAATGGAACGTGTTTTACCAGTAAAGAGTTTGAAACTTTCCTGAAAAGAAATAATATTCAACATGTGATGTCAGCTCCTTACCATCCTTCTTCAAACAGACTAGCATAACGTGCTGTTCACACCTTTAAGGAGGGAATGAAAAAGATGAAAGGTGACACAGTGGAGACAAGAGTAGCAAGATTCTTGTTCAATTATAGAATCACTCCCCATGCAACAACTGGGTTGTCTTCTGCTCAAATGTTAATGTCACGGAAGTTGAGATCTACATTTGATTTACTCCTTTCTGATGTAAATACCAAAATTCTGAAAAAACAGCAAAAGCAAAAAGAAGCTCATGACAAAAGTTGCAAACTCAGAAGTTTTGAAGTTGGGAGATTCAGTGTACATGAGGAACTACAGAGGTGGACAAAAATAGATACCTGTAGTTGTGGAAAGTTGTACAGGACCTCTGTCATACAAGACCACTCTAGGGCAGGGGCAAACCATGAAGAGGCATGTGGACCAAATAAGAACTCGGAGTACAGATGAGATTCTTGACACTGTACTACCCAAAGAGAATGAACAGAACATAATCACTCCTGCGTTACCGACTGTGGATGCAGTCGATACACCTGCAGAGAGGGAGCTGTCTGCACTGGAAAAGCCACAGTTGCCTGAAGTGACTGCTGTTGAAAAACAGACCAACCCACATACAAGCCTGAGAAGGTCTGCCAGAGAAAAACGTTCTCCAGCTCACTACTAAGACTGCATGGAACAAGTTAGTAAAAGAATCAGTAATACACTTGATAGGTTGAAGAGTTTGTAATAAGAATCTTGATCAATAAGATTTATGTGTTACTGGTTTACAGTGTTATATATCTTAAGTGATTCATTGGTATTTAGTTGATTTATTGGGATTTAGTTAGTAAGACTAAGCTATAAATATAATGGAAAAAAAATTCTAAATAAAGAAAGAGACATTCCAATTGATAGCTTAAGAAGGAGGGATATAGTGTCCTGAAGTAACCACAAGGGGTCGTTATTGTATTACAAGTGTTGTGTTCTTACTTGTAAGTTAGCTGAAGATGATATCTGATGCAGAAGGCATGCAGTGGAAATGTCACTTCAACTCAATGCATGTAGTAGACTGATCTTTATTGAAGATACTGCAGTTCAACAGTCTCAAAAACGCATTCATATTTTTTATTTATTGTTGGTTTAAAGTAACTGAAATAGCAGTTAAGATCATTCTGAATCATGGTCAAGCTTATTACTCAACTTATTTACACATTATATTTTTCCTGTCATGTCCATAGTGAATGTTTAAAAGGTCTGAAAAACACATTTACAATACCACTTTAGCCACTAATACCCTAATACACTAATACGACTTTCTGTTGTTGCTAATGTCACCTACCATTTTAACTACTAGATGGCAGAGCAAGATGACTTATTGCTTGATCCTAGCCTTTGTAGACCTTTGTTTTTTATTCTTAGTGTTTAAAGTCACTGAAATTGCAGTTAATTCAAGATAATTGCAAGATAATTCTTAATCACATCCTGACTATAAACACTATTATTGCATTTAAATCTAATTTAACCCAAGTTTACCACTTCATTAATTTACACATTACATTTTTCCAGTTATTACATTTCATCATGGATTTGTTTTAGCATCAGCCTTAAAGGGGTGGTCCAGAGTGTATTTGTAAGGCTTGGTTGTGTTTATAAGATGCAAAGCAATGTGTACTCATGCTTTATTTTTAGAAAATGACGTTATGTTTTCACATACCTTAATTTGATTATATACAGCTAACATGAAAACGACTGTAGTATTTCCTAGCTCCTTCGAAAGGCCCGCCCTCAAGAGGCTCTGATTGGTCAGCTAACATAATGTGCTGTGATTCATGGATCGGCTCCACGTCATCAGGAAAAGTGTCACGTGCCTTCAAGCACACACTTTTGCACTGTGTAAACACAGTCAGTCAGAGTAGCTGTTAGCCATATCAGTTTGTGCCTGAATCAGACAGAAAATGACACAGCTGAACCTCATGCCTGCTCTCTAAAATAAAATGTGACAAGTGTCTTTCACATATATTCGGAATAAGCATGTGTAAGTAATATTTTTGCGAGTTTGTTATTTGAGATGTAGAAGGCACAGAAAGTGGCCGCATAGAGAGATATTGTAGTGCTGGTGAAGATTGTGGGTGTTTACAGCGGTTTGACGGATAAATATGAATTCGTAGCTAAATTGTTAGTGGTGCCAAACAGCATTTCCTGTTGTTTAAATTCTTGTTTACGTCCTCGCTACAACATACCATTAACGCTAGAAAGTGTGCATGTAATAGATAAATTTTAACAAATAAAAATACTTACAGGTTGTGGCTCACTATCCACAGCTTCGTCGGTTGGAGGAGTTTTTAGCCGAATCCAGCACTGAACTGGGAGAGATTCTGGAAGCTGTGTTTGGACGCCATTTTAGCTTTCTCTGCTACATTAAAGCACTACAGCGCCTCTGGCCATGCCCCTTTGCTGCCCGGGGTGTATGAACATGGTGAATGCATGTAACCTGAAGCAATTGTAATCTCACTAGCTCGGATGTATTTTTTTGTAGTCCCCAAACTTCGTTCGCTGTAGGCTTTGCTAAGCTAACTCTGATAAAGCCAATGTCCCCCTTTTCATTGAACTTTGAGCATATTACATTCAGAGATGTTGTTTATGTTCACACAGCTACATTACACATGATCTAAAGTTTAAAATATGATATCATAGTGGACCACCCCTTTAAATTTTGGCTTTTATAGAGCTAAACAGCATAAGTGTCACAAATCCTTCAAATGCTCGAACCCCACCAATTGTGGCAATGTTTATTTCTATAAATATTTCAAGTAATGCTGGGCAAGTTAATTATTATCGCGTTAACGCATTAATTAAATATTGCCAACAATTACACCCAAACAGTGAACAAATTAATGTTAAGGTTCGGCAGACTACTTTAGAGAGTTCATTTACATTTTAAGATGATAAAGAATCTAGTGTGTTTTTGTAACTGGCTTGGTGGAGAAGAATAAGTAAATGCTGAATTGACAAATGCAGTTGATTTTGTCATTGTGTTTTTTTTTTTTTTGTTATTATTTATTTTTTGGAGCTGAGATTCAATCATTTATTTAAAATTTTATCATTGCCCAGTACTAAGTATATTTTGTCTGTGATTTTGCTGACAATAACAAAGGAATAAAATTAAATCATCATGTCTCACAACATTACTAAAAACTTGTGTATGCATCAACATATAAGCTTAATGCTTATTTTCTCTCTCTCATATACATGTAGTTTTATATACTCATTTATTATTATATAAATGTGCATTAAAATTATATTCTGCAGTTTTCATGTGTTTGTTGCCTCATTACAAACAAACACATTTAACAGTATTAATCTTCATTCATTTATTTATTCATTCATTCTTCAGCTTAGTCAGGGGTCGCCACAGCGGAATAAACCACCAAATTATCCAGCATATGTTTTACACAGTGGATGCCCTTCCAGCTGCAACCCAGTATTGGGACACACCCATACACACTTAAAAATTATTATATAACTGGTTTGTAAATAATACAATACTTAACATAAGAATGAAAAATAAATTATTAACAAAGTATGAAAACACAATCATTAAGCACATTATAAATGTGCACATAAGTCAAGAATAGAGCATTTGTAGCTGCATTTATAAACTGCTTACTAACATCTATTAATGTAAATTAATGAGTTAATGCTTAACAAATAATGAATTAACTATTTGCTAATGCTTAATAAATGATTCATAGGATGTAGTTATTATGAAGTGTCACCGAAGTTTCTCTCAAAGACATTTTTCTTTACTTTTTCTTGAGACTTTTGTGAGGGTTTTTTTTGTTCTGGAAGTAATCCACTGTTTAGATTTGATGGTGTTTTTGACGTTTTTATTATGTAAATATATTAGATGTTTGATGTTATTAAGCTGGTTTAACCATTAAAAATGTGTTTACCATTTAGATAACCTTTTGTGGAATGGTGATATTCAGGTGACTAAATAATGGTTAAAGAAACCTCACAAAAATACTTACAATTCATGGTGTTTTTACATTTTTTTCACATATCTGTGAATTTATTAATTACACTTTGTCACTGATCACAGAAGGCAGAGACAAATATATCGTTCACACAGTGTTTATTAAAACACAAGTTAGTCTTCGCACCGAGGTGCTAGCAAGCAGTTCAATGCAGAGTCAAATAGAGTCACTAGAATCACTTCCCTTAAGTAGAGCAAGCCGATGACAGGGGGTAGTCTCTGGGTACAAGGAGTAGCAGATAGCCTTGGCTGATGATCGGGATGAGCAGACGGAGAGAGTAGTGATCATGTGAAGATGATACCAGACAATGAGAGACTGGAGTGGGTGAGTCTATAGTGTGGTGGTGATGACTGGAGCAGGTGAAGGTGATGAGCGCACAGGTCTGTGTGATTAGTAAGCGGGTGACTGAGTGCATTGTGTATTGGCTGGAGAGTGTGACTGGTGATCAGGGCTGATAGAACGTGCAGGGGGTGTGACACACTTCAGCTTTGTACATATTATTTGAATTAAAATGCATGGCTTTATAATGTATACTTTGTATACATGTTTAATGTATTTGTTATTTTAAAGTATTTTCACAAACAGTGTCTGTTTAATATAAATAAATAAATATTACTGTGTTTAGTGTATCATTATTTTGCATATTTTATTATTCATTTTCTTTTTGGACCATTGGGAATAAACAATTCAGTACAGTTATTATTTTAGCAATATAAATTTACCAATATTCATTCATTCATTCATTCATTTTCATTTCGGCTTAGTCCCTTTATTAATCTGGGGTCGCCACAGCGGAATGAACCGCCAACTTATCCAGCATATGTTTTACGCAGCGGATGCCCTTCCAGCTACAACCCATCTCTGGGAAACATCCATACACACCCATTCACACTCATACACTACGGACAATTTAGCTTACCCAATTCACCTATACCGCATGTCTTTGGACTTGTGGGGGAAACCGGAGCACCTGAAGGAAACCCACGCCAACACGGGGAGAACATGCAAACTCCACACAGAAACGCCAACTGACCCAGCCGAGGCTCGAACCAGCGACCTTCTTGCTGTGAGGCGAACGTGCTATCCACTGCGCCACCGTGAGGCCCAATTTACCAATATACATTTTTTAATTAAGTGAAACTAAAAAAGCATGCTAAAACAATTTAAAATATTCAATTGGGCCAATAACATGACTGGGCAGACTTTATGGTTTTTCAATTGGCTCAACACATTATTTCTCACTCCCTAAGGACTTATTATGTGGTCTCTGTCGCCGTCTTGTGGCGGAACGTTAACCGTCACTTTCTTTTGTCTGCTCATACTGTCACATCCCCTGCACGTTCTATCAGCCCGGATCACCATTCAC
>CAIGQW010056847.1:235937-263349 GCA_903798125.1 Danio choprae | reverse complement strand
ATGTGAATAAATGGTGACAGACATTCATTTTTAGGTGAACTCTTCCTTTAAACCTGCATGAGCCTTCTTTAATTCAAAGACAACAATTTTCACTTTCATCTTTCCGGCTGGCAAATATTGGTCTGTGTACCCGCATATAATTGGTTTTCTCGTTTTTTCATAAATATTGAATATTACATAAATATTTTGTTTTTACAAATATTTATTTTTGTTTTCGTCACATTTTGTTCATTTTGTTCTGAAAATGTGATGAAACAAAAACGAATAAACGGCTTTAAAATTTGTTCTCTGTGTGGTCGGGGATTATACACGCCCCCTCTCCGCTGATTGGTCGACCAAACATATAACCGTGCTGTCATCAACTGTTTCTCGGTTTATGTAGCAGAATAATGTATCAATTTATGGACTTCTGTCCAGGCATATATTCGGCAACCTGTGCTTGCCTTAAAAATATTATTTTATATAGATATCTTAGCATGTCATCTGTCTTATTTTTCTGACCAGCTCTTATAATCCGTGGTAAAACTGTGTCATATTGTACAGCATGGAGCCAGCAGACTTCAGTGTAGTTTATACTTTACCACTTATGCAGCACAATAATGCTATAGAAGTCACTTATTAAACTATCAGCCTATATTATTTTGATTAAATGACAAACAATAATGTTATATTTAAAGCTAAATTTAGATTCAATGGAAAAAATATAAACCTCATCAAAAGCAAACTGACATTTGATTGATGTAAATAAATACTGTACAAATACTCTTCATCTCTCTGGCTTTATTGTTCCAAGTGTTATTTCAGGGATTTGATCTGTTCTTAGCTAAGAAAGCACTTCCTATTTTATGTTATAATGGCTATTAAACAATACCCATAAGATGGGTGTGCTGCATGTTGGTGTTTTTTGTAAAATTTTTATCATTACTGTCAGTCACTTGGAGAGTACGTAAGGTTAAATGAGGTACCCAGTTCTTACTTCATGCCCATTTCATGTAACGATGTTTTGCAAAATGGCATTTCAAATGAGTACTTCTAATCACTGAAACAACCGCACTTTTAACTTGCCAGTATATCCTGCATTTCAGAATATTAACCAAAAGAAACACACTAATGTATTAATAAATTACATAAGATAAACAAGAGGAAATACTTGTGCATCAGTGACGTTAACGAAATAATTATTATAATATACCAAAAAATCGATCACTTTTCTAGTTTTTAAAAGGGAACACTGGATAAACCGAGAAACAGCTGATGACGGGACGGTTTGATGTTTGGTCGACCAATCAGCGGAGAGGGGGCGTGTATAATCCCCACCCACACAAAGAACAAATTTTAAAGCCGTTTATTCGTTTTGGTTTCATCTCATTTTCATTTTTTGTGTAAGAATAAAATGTGACGAAAACAAAAATAAATATTTGTAAAAATAAAATATTTATCTTCGTGAGAAGGTTCAAATTTGGCACAAACTTTGTTTGTTTGTGTAATAACTTACAGAGACAAGAGTCAATTCTGCTTCAGCATTTACTTGGAAGTTGTTCAAACAATGTTTTGTTTTTTGTTTTTTTTTGCTTTATTAACAAGAACCAGCATGTACAGTTTTATTATACAACAAAATCCCTTTACATTCCTTAACAAGAAGAATTAAACGAGAAAAGAAAAAAAGTTAAATTAAAAATAGATGAAAAATAAATAAAAACCTGGGAGAGGGTACATAATTATCAAATTACATATAAGTATATTACACACATTATTTATTAGATGCACTTTTACTACAGGAAATGCATATATACAAATATTTTTTGCAAAAATGTTAAAGGAGGAGCATATATTAACTGTTTTAATTGCTTTTCTATTTTTAGACTTAGAAATCACTTTTATATACATTTGAATCTCTTTTTCTAGCACCATGAAGAGAGGCTTGCTTTTGGCAAACTTGGATTTATGTATGTGAAATTTACATAATAATAGAATAAAGTTTATAATAAAACCAGCATCTTTTAAAGAGCGATCCTTAACATAATAACCCAAAATTACATGTTTATAAGATAAGGAAAATGATTTTAAAATATTATGAGCAATAAAAGCTTCAACATTAGCCCAAAAAAGTTGAGTATATTGGCAAGACCAAAATAAATGTTAAATAGTTTCATTAAAGCATTCAAAAAAACAGCATTCTAACTCAATATCAATTTAAATTTTTTGTAGAAACATTTTTGTGGGATAAACTCTGTGAAATAATTTAAATGAAATTTCTTTAGCCTTATTTGTAATAAAAAAAAATTTTAGGTAATGACCATACTTGAGTCCAGTTTACATTATTAAAAATATTGTTCCAGTAAAAAACAACATACGGTATACATATTTTTGTTTTAAGATTAAAGATCTAATTTTGTGATTATTAGGCTTAAATCCAGAGAAACGGACTGAGGTCTGTTCAGGTCTAGGAGGACAAACAGAAAGCGCTGATGTACATACACTGCTTTTGTACAGCATATGTATACCAGTAGCTATTGCTCCGGTTAGTACCGTAAATTCCTGTAATGTAATAGGAATTTGTATCTTGCGATAAATTCTGTAAATGTAAATAATGTTCCTTCATTATCAAATAATTGATTAACTAGTCTTAGTCCGTTGATAAACCAGTTGTGAAAGAACAATGACTTATTTCTATACAAGATATTGGCATTATTCCAAATAAGAAAACTATGTGGGGAGAAATTGTGTTTATAAATAAGCCTCCATGTTGTAAGCACTTGTTGGTGAAATTTAGAGAGTTTGATTGGGAGTTTTTCAATTTTATAATTACACATTAAAAGAAATTCTAAACCACCCATATGAGAAAAAATAAAACAGGGGATAATATTCCAGAAAGATGAAGTATTTATAAGAAATTGTTTTATCCAATTAATTTTAAAATGACCATTTAGGGAATTAAAATCAATAAAATTTAGGCCACCTTTATCATATAAATTTAGCATTACTGGTTTTTAATATAATGAATTTTGTTTTTCCAAAGAAATTTTGTCAACATTCCATCAATTATTTTGTTTGTGTGTTTATCCACTGAAATAGACTGGGCAGCATAAGACAATCTAGAGATACCTTCTGCTTTAATGAGCTGAACTCTGCCTTTGATTGATAGATCTCTTTGTAGCCAATGGTTCATCACCCTTCGTGTTTTTTCAATAATTGGAAGAAAATTGGAAATACATCTACTTTTATCATATTTAATTATTTTAATCCCTAAATATGTCACGCTCTCTCTCACAGGTATATTACAAATGAAAGATTCTGAACAATTACCCACTGGTAATCATTCACATTTGTTTATGTTAAGGCAAAGACCTGAGGCTTTAGAAAGGGGTTTAAGGGTTTCTATTGCTGTAGCAATCTGTGAAGCATCCTTTAAAAACAAAACAGTATCATCCGCTAACTGGCTTATTACCACTACAGTGTTTTCAATAGATATTCCTTTTAAAGAGCTTTCTCTAATATGTATATTTAGAAGTTCGGTAGCTATCAAAAACAGATACGGGGAGATTGGGCATCCCTGCCTAACTCCTCGTCTCAAAGAAAATCTAGGAGAGGTGCCGTTGCTGAGCCTAATAGAACTATTGCAATTAGTGTAAAGCATTTTAATAGATCTACAAAAGAAATTTCCAAATCCTACCCTGCTAAGAGTTTGTAACAAAAATTTATGTTCTAGAGAATCAAAAGCTTTGTAATAGTCTAGAAAAAGTATAAAATTGTCATAAGAAAAGTAGTTGGAATAATCTTGAATATCTAATACTAAGCTTATGTTATTAAAAATGTGTCTTTTTTGCAAAAATCCTGATTGACATTCATCAATTAAATTGTTCAAAGTACATTTTATTCTTTTGGATAGAATTAATGCAATAATTTTATAATCATTGTTCAGCAAGGTAATTGGCCGCCAATTATCAATTAATAAGGGATCTTTATTTGGTTTTGGTATTAAAGTTATAAGCCCTTGACATAAGGTTGGAGGAAGGAAGGATCTATCTATACTCTCTTTAAAAACCTCAAGCAAAAAAGGAGTTAAAAGTTTGTCAAATGTTCTATAAAACTCAGCAGACAATCCATCCGTTCCAGGAGACTTTTTGTTTTTCAGTGAGTTAATGGCATCAGTAACTTCTTGTAAACTAAGAGGGGCTTCACATATATTGAACTCATCATCACTAATCTGTTTCATATTATGCAGCGATTCAAAGAATTCTGTTGTAGATTGTTGACAAAATTGAGAAGAATACAAGTTACTGTAAATTCAGAACAAAAGTTTGCAACAATTTTAGTATTCTCCACAATACTACCATCAATCCTCAATTTCTCAATATGATTATATTTAGCTTGTTGCCTCTCAAGTCTAAAGAAATAAGCAGAGCTCATTTCACCCTCTTCAAGCCATTTCCTTTGAGACCTTATAAAAGCTCCTTCTGCCTTTTGTTTGTAAAATTCCTCTAATTTAATCTTTTGTTCAGTAAGTTCTGCTTTATCAGATTCTGATAATTCTTCTATTCTTTTGGATGACAAAGTAGATATTTTACATATAATACCATCTTCTTCAGCTCTTCTTTTTTTTGCCAATTCACTACAGTATTTCCTAAAAAACTTTCCCGCTTCAAATTTGAGAAGTTCCCAATTATTACAATATTTTTTTTTAATTTTCGCTTTATTCCAGTAAGTCAAAATATTTTTTTCTATTCCAGTAATTACTTCCTTTTGTTTAGGAACTGAATTATTTAATTTCCAGTAACCAGACCTTTGAGTTAAATTACTAGAGGCTTTAAAAGGAATCATAATTAATATACCGGCATGATCCGAAAACAGAGATGGTATTATATCAGTAACGCTGTTATCCAAGTCATTGGAAATAAGCCAATAATCAATCCTGGATTGAGAAGATAAAGATTTGTTACTCCAAGTAAAGCATTCTTGTG
Source organism: Danio choprae (assembly GCA_903798125.1). NCBI lineage: Eukaryota > Metazoa > Chordata > Actinopteri > Cypriniformes > Danionidae > Danio > Danio choprae. Next base: position 258,388 of record CAIGQW010056847.1, on the reverse strand, counting down.
ATGGATGAGATTTTCTCCATGGATCAAACAAGGAAAACTGTTCTATAAAAGTCATTACATAATCCGGATTAGGAGTTCCAGTTTGATGAGGCCACCTATCCAAACTATTATCCAGGACAACATTAAAATCACTACCAAAGATTAGAGAAGAGTTAGGATAAATGGTTAACATTTGAATCACCCGAGTGCCTAATCTATCGAGGAGAGCCTTATTTTCTCTTTGTAAGTTAAAACCATTTACATTAACAATAATATAGGTTGCATTTAAAATCTCAGTGGCAAGTACAATGTAGTGTCCAGAAGCATCACATTCAGATCTTAAGATTTTCCCTTTAAATCTATCTTTTAAAATACAAACCCCAGCAGAATTAGTAGTGCCATGAGATAACCATAAATCTAGTCCCCACTGTGACCTCCAAAATTGTGCATCTTGATTGACAGAATGGCATTTTTGTAGAAAACAAAAATCTGCATTAAAGCGCTTCAAGTATAAGAAAATAGCTTTCCTCTTAGTGATATTGCGTAACCCTCTACAATTAAGAGAAACAATAGATAAAGACATAGAACAAGAGTGAATATGAAACAAACAAAAAATAAAATCAATAACCCAAAAGATTCCTATATAAATATATAGCAAATCTTAAGCAAACGCAGCAAATGTATCCCAGGATAAGAACAGCAATCCTTTTTTTAAAGACCTATATTGATTCTACTGTAAATTTGTAAAACAAAATTTTTTTTAACAGGAGTCTCAGTCTCTTTCACTTCTTTAACCAGCATAAACAAAACAAAAACATGTTTTCTTTATTATCTAAAGAGAGGAAAAGTGTATTGTTTCTTTTACAAAATTATTAAATTAATAAATATGACTAGAATCCCTTTCATGTCATCGATCCAAATAACAAAAAAAAAAAAAAATAAATAAACAAATAAAAAAAAATCTTCCTTTCAAATTCAAAGGAAAGAAAAATAAGGAAATATTGCAGTCTGCATCTTTCCCTAAAAAAGCTTGAGGTAAATTGAAATATAATACCTCGAGGAGTGCTGCTTCCAGGTTTGTTACGGCCAAGACGGTGTGCGATGTCCACGACATCGGACAGCTTCTCTTTAAATTGTGGCAGGAGACACTGACATACTTTAATGACCTACAATCTGAGAATTTTTTTCCACCAGCTTCTCGAGTGTGTCCGACCTATTTTGCACGAGACGGGAAAGGTCCGAAATCTGGGAGATTATGATAGTTGATCTTTTTCCACACATCTGCGTTGTTTATGGGCTGGCAATTCACAAGGAGTTTCTGGAAGAGATGGAAGTTCGAGCTCCGCTGCCAACAAATTCTTCAGGGTTAATATTCTGCTGAAGATAGTCATGTAAATTGTCTGTAATCAAGGCATTAGAAGGGATTTCATCTAACGTTTCAGTCGCCGGCGAGTTGCTATTTTGATTAGCCAAGTTAGCATGTGCTGTCTTTTCAAACTTTCCAGCCTTCCTTCCTGCACTTTTCCTTTTCTCTGATCCTCCCATTGTCGTCTGTAACGAATTGCTATAATATCAGTTCAGCTTAACTTTTAATATACACTTTGCAAAACGTTATACAGGTCAATTTAAATAGTTAGGATTGCGGAGCTCAACGAAACGCGTGCGATCAAGGAGCCATCTTGAAAGTCCCTCCACTAAAGCCTTGTTCAAACAATGTTCTAATTACATCACAGGTGGGTGGCAAAAAAAAACACACATTCTTCTTCACTGCTTTTTGAGCATACACAAGATCATTACTCTGCCCTCTACAGGTCATCACATCAAAACCCATCTGACTATACAACATCCCTTTTCCCCCAAGCTGACGGCATGATTATAATTTATATCCATTACCCCAAACAAAATAAACCATAACTTTTTTTTTTTTTTTACATCAGTTCATAATCTTTCAGGTGAACAGGCATCTTCCTGGTTCTTTGAGACCGTCTCATAGTCACCACTGGACTTAAAGGTTTGTCCATTCCAGTGGTAATCTCAGAGTTTTCAGAACCATCAACCAAAGCTTCAGGGCAGTTAGTCCGACTAGAAAGGTTCTCAATACCTCTGCTCTCTGTCTCTTTTGGCTCTGCAGATGTCATATTTTCAGATATATCAAAATCTGGAAATTTACAGTCCACTCTCTCCTCTGGAGTATCCACAATCGATTTCCCCTGGGAATGAATCTGATCCACGTGTCTACGGACTACTCGCCCATTACCCAACATCACCTTACAAGACAGTGGGCCAGTCACAGTTTCTATCTGGCCTGGAATCCATTTTGGTCCATAAGTGAAATTCCAAGTAAGTACTGAATCTCCCACACCAAAACTCCGTTTACGGGCGTTCTTATCATGGTAGACTTTCTGGTTTTGTTGCTTTCCTTCAATTTTCTTTGTCAAATCAGGATGTATACAGTCCAAAGAGCATCTCAATTTCCGTCCATACAACATCTCTGCTGGTGAGAGCCCTGTTGTTGTCTGAGGGGTAGTCCTGTAACTAAATAGAACTCGAGACAATTTAGTTGCAATTGTTCAATCAACACATTTTTTAGCATGGTTTTAACAATTTGTACAGCCCGTTCTACTGCCCCATTACTGGAAGGATGATAAGGTGCAGAAGTGACACAGAATGTCGCACTCCATTTTTCTTCAGGAATTCTTTGAATTTTGTACTGATAAAACAAGTTCCATTATCTGACACAATCAGTTCAGGTAATCCATGGTTACTAAAACTTTTCCGCAAGCATTCAATGGTGGCTACAGATGTGGCTGAATTTACTGGAAAAACATCCAACCATTTAGAATGTGCATCAATCAGGACAAAGAACATTTTCCCCATGAATGGTCCTGCATAATCCACATGTAACCTTTGCCATGGTTTTTCTGGCCAGTTCCAAGGATGTAAAGGGGCAACAGCTGGAACACACGACAAGATTTTACCAGTCTTTCTATATCCTGATCTAATTTTGGCCACCACACATAGCTTCTGGCCAGAGCTTTCATTCTGGACACTCCTGGATGACACTGATGTAGCTGGATTAAAACTTCTGATCTGCCCCCACTGGGAATAATTACTCATGCTCCACAGAGTACACACCAATCCTGTACATTAAATTCATTCTTCCTTGCTGTAAATGGATCAAACTCTGTTCCTATTAACTCTGCCAAACATCCATGCTGTACTGTTTCTCTCACCCGAGACAGGACAGGGTCCTTCTTTGTCCATTCTCTCACCTGATCTGCTGTAATCAAGGTGATATCTAATACCTCCAGCATTAGTACTCTCTCCTCCTGCTCATTGGAAGATTCCACTGGAAGGGGTAGACGACTTAACGCATTTGCATTTCCATTACCCTTGTCTGCCCTGTATAGGATGTTATACTCATATGCTCGTAGGGTTACAGCCCATCGCTGAATTCTAGGAGAAGACATCTGAGGAACCGCTTTTAGCTCATTAAACAAAGACAGTAAAGGTTTATGATCAGTAACAATGGTAAATCTTCGGCCATACAAATACTTGTGGAACCGTTGTAAATCAAACATTACAGCCAAACCTTCTTTGTCCAACTGTGAATAGTTCCGCCCAGTTTGATTTAGTGTTCATGACATAAATCCTATAGGTCTTTCACTTCTGTCAGGCATCCTATGAGAAAGAACGGCCCCTAGGCCATAAGAAGCATCACAAGTCAAAATCACATCCTTCTGGAGGTCATGATGGACCAACACTTGACCTGAATGTATAATTTCCTTAGATCTAGCAAATGCAGCCTCTTGTTCCTTTCCCCAATTCCATTTGACATCCTTATGCAGTAACTGGTGTACAGGGGCTAAAACAGTAGATATATTGGGCAAGAACTTGTTGTAATAGTTTAAAAGTCCTAAATAAGCCTTCAATTCTGTTATATTCTTGGGCGAGCGAGCATTTTGGATAGCTGTGATCTTTTCTGGTGCTGGATGGAGGCCAGTCTCATCCACTTTGTGACCCAGGAACATTACCTCTTTTCTCCATGAAGGTACACTTACTCCGTTTCAGCCGTAGCCCTGCATCCTGTAATCTCTTCAATACTCTGGCTAGGGTTTTGAGATGCTCTTTGTCATTATGACCAGTTAACAGAATATCATCAAGGAATACTGCCACGTATGGAAGACCTTGTAGTACCCCCTCCATGGTCCGTTGGAAGATAGCAGGACTAGAAGAGACTCCAAAAGGTAGAACACGGTAAGTAAATAATCCTTTGTGTGTATTTACAGTCACATATTTCCGGGATTCTACATCTAATGCTATTTGATGGTAAGCATGGCTCATATCCAATTTTGTAAACTTCTGTCCACCCGACAAAGTTGCAAACAAATCATCTATCCGAGAAATGGGGTATTGGTCCAACTTTGAGACTCTGTTCACTGTTAGCTTGTAGTCACCACATAAACGTACTGTATTATCAGATTTTAAAACAGGTACTACAGGTGCAGCCCATTCAGAGTGTTTAACAGGTTCAATGATGTTTTCTTTTAACAAGCATTCTATTTCTACTTTAACCTTCATTTTTATTGCATAAGGGACTGGTCTTGCTTTAAAAAAGCGAGGGACTGCTTCCTTGTCTACATAAATCTTTGCCGGTGGCCCCTTTAATTCCCCCAACTCCTCTTTAAACAGTTCTTCATATTGACTGAGAACTTTAGGTAAAGTTACTTTTTCAATTCTTTGAATCCTATACAGGGCCTCCCAATCCATACCCAACTCCTTGATCCATCCTCTGCCCAATAAATTGGGCCCTCCTCCAGGAACCACCACTAACGGTAAATTTTTCACAATGCCCTTGTATCTGACTTCCACTTGTACAGAGCCCAACACAGTCAATTCCTGGCCAGTGTAAGTTTTTAACTTCAACGAACAGGTCTTTAATTCAGGAATGCAATCCTCTTCCCACAATTTAGAAAAATTAGACCTATTCACTATAGTCACCCCACAGCCTGTATCTACTTCAAACTTAGCATTTGACTCATTAATGGGCAGTGTGATAGTTAATTGTGCTATTTTGGGAATCTCTTGCAGACTGTACACTGTAAACATACCTTCTTCATCACATACAGTATCATAGTTTTCCTCCTTGCTTACATAATGTGTCTTCTCTCCATCTGTAGGTCTTCCTCTTCTTTGGACATTTATCTCCCCCACAGAAGTTTTTGTTCTGCACACCTTCATTAGATGTCCTTGTTTACCAAATGTGGCATTTTTCTGAAATAAATCTGCATTCATTAGCTAAATGCTGCAAACTGCCACATCTGTAACATGCTCTTTTCTTACCATTATCTGGCCTTACTGTCGTTTTATGCACACTCAATGAACTGGAACCTTCCATTCGCTGACTTTGCAAGTCTTTAACATCTTTATTTGCAGTTTCCATTGCTTGGGCTATTTTCAATGCTTTCTCAAAGGTTAAATCAGTTTCTGCCAACAGCCTACGTTGAATACTGTCCTCATTTATGCCACATACCAATCTATCTCGAAGCATTTCAGTTAATTTTTCTCCATAATTACAATCATGAGCCAATTTCCTCAATACTGCCACATATTCCAGCACCATTTCTCCATCCTCTCTTGCTCTTGAATTGAATTTAAACCGTTCACTGGGTTTTGGGTTAAAATGCTCTTTCAATAATTCCACCAACTCGCCAAATGTCTTTGTTCCTGGTTTAACTGGGCTTAACAAATTCCTCAATAGACTGCATGTCTGGCTTCCCACCGAACTCAGCAAAATGGCTTTTGCTTAACTGCTTCAGTAATTTCATTTGCTTAAAATTTTTTTTTGCAAAATTTCACAATATTCCTCCCAAGACTGTGACTGACAATCAAATGGTGTGATTGTTCCTACCATGTGAGCCATTTCCTTCCTCAAAACTCCAAATCATCTAGATCCAGCTTCTTCTTCTTCAAAATCCTCCGTGCTTCATCTTTGTCGCCAAAATGTAATAACTTACAGAGACAAGAGTCAATTCTGCTTCAGCATTTGCTTGGAAGTTGTTCAAACAATGTTCTAATTACATCACAGGTGGCTGGCAAAAAAACCACACATTTTTCTTCACTGCTTTTTAAGCATACACAAGATCATTACTCTGCCCTCTACAGGTGATCACATCAAAACCCATCTGACTATACAACAGTTAGTTTTTTAGTTTTGAAAGAAAAAACGAGAAAACCAATTATACGCGGGTACACGGACCCTGCGATGGATTTGCCTTTGCATCATTCCACTAACATAACATTTAAGAAAATGGAAAGCATATAAATATTCTGGCACTTTACTTGTGCAATCGTCTGAAACAGATTAATTTCCCCAGTGCAAACCCTAAATGTCGTTTTGTCTGCTCAAGGTAATCCTTCCAAGACGTTGATACTGAATAGCATAATCCTTCCTCATCAGCACACGCACTGCTATGCTGTTTTATAAAGAAACATGAAAAGATGAAGATGAACAATAAGACGTAGCAGAAGGTTTTAACCATGACCTTGTAAATGACTATAGTCTCATCAGGTATAACAGTTGGCCAGACATAGATTTCTTGGACTGCTAATAATAGATGTCCAATTTATAAACGAAACACTCTTTTGGCTGCTTGGCTCAATTTGGCTTACATCAAATTGGAATTATTACAAGTGGTTATTGAGTCAAAAACTCAGTGCCTGATAAAATTTAATCAGCATCTCCTTCAGCTAGGAGTCAAGCACCTATGACTGAGATGGAAGTAAAAAAAAAGTCTGAATGAACCAAAGATTTGACTGATTGGATAAAATGTTACAAAATCAAATGGTAAATATGCATTTGATTTTATTGTATGACATAAATTGATTGAATCCTAGAGTTGTTTAATTGTAAATTTAAATTTTCCAAAATAATCCTAATATAAAATGTAATTAACCAAATATGACCCTGGACCACAAAAGTTGTAGAGCAAAGTGTATCTGAGTATTCAAGATGTACCCAACTGATGAAATCTTGACATAAATGATGTTCTTTATCCCCTCTTTGGTCCAAAATGTGCCATCCCCATCAACTTTTTGACTTAGCAGCTAATTTGCTTGAATATGTATAATATTATTAGTATGACTTGCTCAAGCCTCAAATGAGGGGTAGGTTTAAGACAGGCAGTGATGTGCATGAATGAGTTCAAAATAAAAAATTTTTTAAGAATGATTAACTGAAAGCCAAACAAATTTGAATGTGAACACACATATTATTCGAGGATCCATTGCTGAGGTCTAGTTGAGATGTTGCAGGATCCTTTCTCTCCCATTGAGACATGGCTGAAGACTGAGCACACATGCAATTTCAGACATGCAAGCTCACAGACATGCACTTTTAGGAATGTCTACACCCAGAGTGCGAACTACAGGGGAGCTATGGGGAGGCAAGGGCTCCACCTACTTTAGGCAAGGGCTCCACTGAAAGCATGATTTGTGAAATTTGGGGGGGGGTCTCAAAAATATTGACAATGTGTTATTTTGACGTGTGGTTTAAATATTGTGTAATGTGATTATGTGATTATGTATTAATGGATTATTATGTGTAAAAGTGCAATAATATCATTCATTCATACATGACAGCGATTTTCATACATGAGCATCAAGGTGTGGGGGTGCTGAGGAGCAAAGTCCAGTCATGTCAAAGACTAACAGACAGATAGACGTTGAGACACTGCTTATTTATTTTCAAGAAACAAATGATGTGATGTTGTGTTTAGTTTTATTTGCTTCATACGGTAGGCCAATAAAACTTTCTTTTTTTTTTAAACACTGTGACATTGCTGTAAACATGTTGGACAATTAAGCTGAAAGCAGGGTAAACTTAACAAAACGGAACCCCTTTCAATATGGAGATAATAATATGCCAAAACAATCTGAATTTGAATTGTGTTAATTTTAATTATTAACAATTGTAATTTAATAAATCTGAATATGTATATGCTATTATGCTATAACAATTTTTGAATTTGAATATCTTAACTTGAATATTGAACATCTGAAATGTAAGACAACTGAATTTTTTAAGTCAGATTTTTATAGACGTATTTTCAAATTTCAGATTTTGAATTTCTGAATTCATAGATTGCAGATATTGGGTTTGTAAAAATACAGTTTCGAGTTTTCAAGATTACTGCTGAAAAGACCAGCATAGACCAGCATTGCTGGTCACCAGCAAGACCAGCACATGTTGTGTTTTGGTGCTGGTATGCTGGTGACCAGCATGGGATGCTGGTGACCAGCACGGGATGCTGGAGCTGGGATGCTGGTGACCAGCATGGGATGCTGGAGCTGGTCACCAGCATACCAGCACCAGCATGGGATGGTGGTATGCTGGTCACCAGCATAGGATGCTGGAGCTGGTATGCTGGTGACCAGCACTGGATGCTGGTGCTGGTATGCTGGTGACCAGCACGGGATGCTGGTACTGAATGCTGGTGCTGGTCACCAGCATACCAGCACCAGCATCCCGTGCTGATAACATTAAAATCTGTGCTAGTTATAATTTTTTTTGCATGGTAGCCTGTTCATGATCAAAATCATGAAAACACAAGCTTTTTATCATTTACATTATATGCTCTTTATTTGTATTATTAATAATGATGATTTAATAATAATAATAATAATAATAATAATAATAATGTAAAGTAAAAATGAACACAAATAACATTATTTGAACAAAGCAACAACAACTGCAACACTCTCAAGTAAATTAAAATAACCCACATTGGTAACACTTTATAATAGGCAAGGCAAGGCTACACTACACACTATGGACCATTCATTAAGCATTAGCAATAGTTAACTCATTATTTGTTAAGCATTAACTCAACATTAATAGACATTAGTAAGCAGTTTATAAATATAGCTACACATGCTGTATTCTTGACTTAAAAGCACATGCATAATGTGCTTAATGATTGTGTTTTCATACTTTCTTAATAATTGATTTTTAATTACTAAATTAAGTATCGCATTATTTACAAACTAGTTATTTAAGAATAGTAGTTTTTTTTAAGATCATTCAAAATAATTATCTTTCCTATAATTTTACCACTACCAATTCAATAGTGTTACTACTATGTAACATTAACTAAAAAGGTTCCATTACTTAATGTTAATGTATTTACTAACATACATAAAATAAACAATATATTAATTACAGTATTTGTCTTATTTAAATGGAGAGTGTCGCCTTTTGCTTGCTTGGCTGGGACTTGTGAAGCTGTGCATCGGTGAAGACTCTTAAATTGATCAGTCTCTTCAGCAGTGACCTCTGCATTAAATTGACTTGAACTAAACTGAACTGAAATTCATCAGTGACATTAAATACACCAAACTAAAGAGCTAGGCAGAGCTACACTACTCCTTCCATAAATATCTGGAATGTTCCACAATTTCAAATATTTTATTTTGTATTCTTAATTTATGTTTATCTGCTTTGACTCAATCATCATTGTAAAAAGTGCTATAGAAATAAAGATGACATGACTTGACTTCACAGAAAACTAAAAATTCTTTCATCAAGTACTCACCCTTTACTTTTTCCAAACTCATTTGTCTTTTTTTCTTCTGTTGAATGCAAAAAAAAAAAAAAAACATTTTGAAAAAAACCTGCAACCATTGACTTATACTTATATGCCAATCCTGTTCCTAGAGACCTTCCTCAGAGTTCAGCTCCAACCAAACGCACTTGAACCAACTAATTTGGGCCTGAGCACTTGATAATTACAAGTGTGTTTGATATGAGTTGAAAATCTGAATGCAAGGAAAATGAAATCTGTTGCAAGGTAGCTCTTCCAGGAACGGGGATGGTCACCCCGGTATATGTTTTTCCTACTATAGAAGTCAATGGTTGCAGGTTTTCAGCTTTGTTCAAAATATGTTAATTTGTGTTCAACAGAAGAAACGTATTTAAAATTTTAATTGTAATTTTCTGTGCTAAAATAATAGCTGAAAATAGTAATAATAATAATATAAATAATAATATTAACAATAATAGAAATTAAACATGACAGATTGTATTTTTCTTTGAACGACATTCTCAGAGGTCAGCGAAAATAAGGAGATGAAAAGCTCACCAGATGAAGAGTTGAGTGATTTTAACAACTGTTGCTGCAGTTGCATGTTTATTAAACGTAGCTGTTTATTCTCCGCTTCAACTTCTGCACTTTGTTTCATGTGCTCCTCTAGCCTATAACAGAATTACATACTGTGTTATGACTAGCTAAAACATTGACAGAAAAATCACAAAATGCTCCCTGTAAAAGCTATTAAAAATCTTTTCTTTTTAGTTTCCTGCAGTTGCAGGGACATTTTGTTGACTTGTTTTTTGTACATCAGTTGCTTTTGCCTCTTGAAACAGTTTTTCAGGTACAACCCCACCATCATAATCATCATCATCGTCCTCCTCATCATCACCATCATCACCATCATCAACCTTGTCAGACAGGTTATCCAGCTTTTGTTTTTTGTTTGGAGTTGGGCAGAGTGGAGACAGTTTTCTTTTATTTTGTCGTTCTTTTAGTAAGGCCAAGAGGTTTTTTCTTTTGGCCTCTTCTGCAGCTTTTTTCTGATTTGTCTGGACACATGGATAAAATATTAATTAGGAAAAGCAAATGAATTGCAAGACTCCATACAAAAAAATATATAATAAAAAGAATGTTTTAAGGCAATATATTTGGCTCATTCTACATAAACGTCCTTTGTTGGTGTAACCCACCACCCACTCGACTCAGGATTGAACCGGCAGTTCTCTGAATGGGAGTCTGTTGCTCTAACAAGGAGGGTAAAGGTCGCAATATGTCTAAAAATCTATTTTTTGTTAATTTTAACTTGGACCACATTATTAAATTTGAATTTTTCAATTTGAACAAATGACAGCCTAATGATTTTTTTATATTTTTATAAATTAATTATTTCTTGGTTTTCCCTTCAGCACATGCAGTTAGGGTTACAGAAAAAAAATGATAATGCAACATAAGGTTTTGTTTTAATCAGGTCTTTTTGAAACAGGAACAAGTAAAGTTATATCACCAGAGTGGTTAATTTATTTAAATAATTTTTTGTTCGTGGTAATATTGGTGACATATCTCCAGGGGACAAGCATTTCATTATATTTATTTGTCATTTTCTGTTTTCATGTGATTTGCATCATATATTTGATTGTTATGAACATAATCGTATTTTGAATGGTAGAAAAATATTTGACCTCAAATTTTTGACCTTAAAATAAAGTACCTTCATTCTGCATGTGGCTATGGGGACAGTTCTGTGGTGCTATAGAAATATTATTGCCACATTAATGACGCAAAAGGGTGTAGTTGTTTAAATAAAAATGTTGAATAACACAAGAAATTGTAAACCTAAAGAGTTTTTCAAATGTAATATAACTGTAATTCTATGGACAGAAACAATGAGATTTTTTGTAGAATGACCTGGTTGCTGTATAGATTAAAACCCTCATGCAACCTCATTGTCACAGTCACAGAAGGAAGAGATGACAGGTATTAGTGCTCAGGGTGTTTATTAGAAACAAAGGAAATCTTCACACCATAGTGCGAACGGTGATACGAGAGTATCCAGTCTTAGGGTTAAACAAACAGTCACTTCCCTTTCGTGTCAAGCAAACTGGTCCCAGGAGTTAGCCTCGAAGCAGTGTGGATACTCCGATGAATCAGAGGAGGATTAGGACAAGCACAAGGAGAGAATGACCATCCAACAACTATTCCAGCCGATGAGTGAATGAGTGGAGTGACATTATATAGTGCGTGGGTGATGGCTGGAGCAGGTGAGTGTGGTTATGTGCACAGGTGTTTGTGATTAGTAATCGGGTGATTGTGTGCGGTGTTTAGTGAAATGGAGAGTGTGAATGGTGACTGGGGCTGATGGAACGTGCAGAGGGTGTGACACTCATGAACAATTTTGTCCATTAAATGTTTTTAATATTTATCATTTGTGTTAATGCTAACTGCATAAATTTTGACTTTATTTTTAATGATAATTTGGCATTTTGGCAATTTTCTCCTGTTTTCTGCTTACAAAGTCTATTTTTGAGTCAATTGGATAAATTGTGGAGATATAATTTTGTGAGCATGTTGGGATGTATGTCACAGTGTGGTTTGTGTGTACCAATATGTGTGCAAGCAGTTTTTTTGACACAGACATTTGTGTCCTTTAAGAACCTGAGAAAATTATATAACTATATAAAAAATATGAATGCCTTAAAATTAATCCAAGACTGTAATGAGGAGGGCTAAAAGCAGGACTGTAAGACTGTAACAAAGACAAAAAGACTTATGTAGTGTATGAAAAATAATAACATTTATCATTATTATTATTAATATAGAAATCAACATTATAAATAAAGCAGCGTTTAATGTATTCAAATTCTGAAAATTAATGAATGTTTGGTAATTATGATTACAACTGATGCTGGTGAAAATATTGGCATGAGTTAAAGTAGAAAGAAATATTAATATAAAATATTTAATATCATAATATGGCATAATATTTACATAATTGTTACATTTGTAACTTTACAATTGATGCACAAAGGTTATAAATACCATGATTGGAGTCTGCTATTATCACCTGATAATGGTGATCATTTGAAAACTTGCACGTGGTCAGAGACACCTTGCAGTACACAAAAGATTATGGAATACATGTTTTTTTATTCCATATCTGAGCCTTCGATGTGTAATTTTTAACATAAGTAGTCTGTAGTTACATTCAAGTACCACAAGATGTCAATAGCTGAAATTTCACATGTATATCATCAACAACGTTACATTGATGATTTTGGCTCCCTCTTCCTCTGCGCGCGGCTGTGGAGGTGTGGAGTCCTTAAGGAGTTTTACACGAACCCACTTACCCTGCGCAAGCACTTCTTCGACCTCTTCTCTGGACTCTGGAATGTTAATAACACTGAACGTAAGTACTTAAACTACATGTAACGTAGTACAATATCCTCTGTAACAATGTTAACTTAGCTCGCTACTTTACTAACGTACTACTACTAGCTAACGTTAGCACAGATCGTGCGTTGACCAAATCTTCCATAACATGTAACGTTAATAGTACCAATATAGAATTGTCAAATTCTATTTTTATAACCTTATTAACGAACTACTTACGCTAACATTATCATGACTCACTCTTTAGGAGCAATATTTGTCCCTTGAAGTATTTTCCTACGTTTTGCTGAAGTCTCGTTTTCAGGTCAAAGTCCTTACACCCGTTATGTATATATATTTCACGTAGGTGAACATGACTTAAATAAATTATAACAATTATAATTACGTTAGATTATAAAGCCGAATAAACGTGAAATTACGGTAACGAAATTAACAATTTAGGCGGGAAGTCACTGTTGCCTTGGTTACAGCGACTAGTACAGTGGAGGGGTTCCATGCAGTCCTGAGGCGAGGGCATGATTTATAAAACTGCTACACAACAGAAATACTTCTGCATAACACAACACGTGCACTATTATTAATCCAGTTCATCTAATTGTTAAGCTAGTGAACAAAGTAGTTCAGTTTAAACAGACAAGGATTAGAAGACATTTAAACAAATATTAATTTTACCTGATAAATAAAGTTTATGTAAGGATTGTGTGAAGCACAGCTTTTAGTAAATCAATTACTTTATATTCAACATCATACCATTCTTGAGTAGCCCTGTTAATAATTTTTGTTTATGTCCTTTTTTAATTTTAGAGTGCCAAAACGCAACTTAGAGCTGAAAAGCACAGTTAAATTTCCCCGTGGAAGACTGAAAAGAGGACACTCGGATGTAAGTCAGTTCGTTATAATTATTATATGATGATATTCATTCATTCATTTTCATTTCGGCTTAGTCCCTTTATTAATCTGGGGTCACCACAGCGGAATGAACCGCCAACTTATCCAGCATATGTTTTACGCAGCGGATGCCCTTCCAGCTGCAACCCATCTCTGGGAAACATCCATACACACCCATTCACACTCATACACTACGGACAATTTAGCTTACCCAATTCACCTATACCGCATGTCTTTGGACTTGTGGGGGAAACCGGAGCACCCGGAGGAAACCCACGCCAACACAGGGAGAACATGCAAACTCCACACAGAAACGCCAACTGACCCAGCCAAGGCTCGAACCAGCGATCAGTGACCTTCTTGCTGTGAGGCGAACGTGCTACCCACTGCGCCACTGTGAGGCCCTATATGATGATATTATCAAATAGTATTATTATATTAAATTAAATATAAGTAATTATATTGTATTAAAAGAATGTATGACCAGTCTTACCTGCAGATGTTTTTTAAAGGTGACAGAAGGTACAGGATCACACACTGCAGATGATGAGGTGAGAGAGTTAATATTATTTTTATTTTAAAAGAAATGTTGCAATGTTCTAAGTAAATGTTTAATAATTAAACATACAATAATTAATTATATTGTATTAAAAGAATGGATGACCAGTCTTACCTGAAGATGTTTTTTAAAGGTGTCAGAGGGTTCAGGATCACACACTGCAGATGTTGAGGTGAGAGAGTATTTTTCATTGTTGTTATTTAAAAGAAATAATGTTGCAATGGCCTTTAAGTTAAATGTAATTACATTAATTAGGTTAATTTGACAGACCTCCCATTCTGAAATGGAAACCCCAGAGTTTATTTAATTTTAGAGTTAACATGCTTAGATTTTTTACTTAACCTCCCTTCTGTATTATGCTCCAGCAGGCTTGTGGCATGTTTTTGTTGAAATATTTGTATTCTATATTTATTTACTTTTAAATCAGGGATTGACATAATTGGGCTTTACTAGACATAGCACTGTTCTTTTTGATCCTTCGCAGACTATGTCTCCATCTTATGAACATTATCTTCAGCCATATCCAGAAGACATGGCCAACATAGTGAGGTTTTTTTCTCCATTCCTAGTCCAAAGTAGTGTTAGGTGATATACTGAATTTTTATATTGACAGATTGTCGCCCTCTACATATAACTTTTTTATATTATATTATAAAAATTCGATTTTTAAATTATATTATTTATTTTCAAAAACAGCATTTTTTTCCATTGATCATCTATTTCTTAGTTTAAATGCATAGTGCTGCAGTATGAAGGTGTCAGGTAGGCAGCGATGTTGATGTGAACAACTGGGCAAACTGATAGTTAATTTATTATTGATACTAATAAGAATTTAGTTTATTTTAATATGGGCCGCATTTGGTGCTTCACACCTTTTTATTGGTCATTTTTTGTATTAGGTTAATTAATTTGACAGACCTTCTTTGTATATTCCAGATAATATTAAAAAAGCTACAGCTCTCTAGCATTTGACAAAGGACAGCTTCCATGAATCTCTCCCAGTTCAGTGCTGGATTTGGCCAAAAGCTCCTCAAAGAATGAGCCGTTCCAACAATTAATAATATTATGTTTAAAAGTAGAAAACCATTTGATATGAATGATATGAACCAGAATAGTATCTATCATACAATTTCATGAATATGAAAACAAAGAACTAATCCACTTGTCGTAAAGTGATGAAACACACTAGTTTCCCCAACAGACTACTGTGAATTAAAATAAAAATAAAAAAAGTTTTTATATATAAAACCAACAGCAATCTGGTAGTAATTGCGCTGCTTTTTTCTGGGGTTAATTATAGTGATCTTCTGATTGCAACAGAGAAATATTGTAGATAATGTAGATTAATACTGTAAGGAGATATCTCTGTAGATGGATGGCATTTCATGCATTGGTTCAGCTTTATAATCTTAAACACACTAGCTCTAAAGTGACGTTGGTGAATTAATAACAACTTTGGCTGTTTTGATTCACATTTGCAGATGTGAATGAATGGCGGAAGAAAGTAATTCCTCATACTAAAGGGTTTTTAGACTCTTTTTATAGGGGTTTTAGACTGTTTGATTTTCTTTTTTATATACACGGAGATATATATATATCTCCGTGTATATATATATAAGCAATATCTCACGAGTAGCAGTGCAATGTGGCTGTATATCGGCACTGGTGGGAGGCGTGCATTAGTGTCCCACCAGTGACGATATACAGCCAGTATCGCAGTGCTATGAGTGTGATATTGGGTTTATACAACAGTTTGATGGCATAATCGTGTATATATATAAAAAAATCTAACCCGGAGAGTCTCCGTCATTGCTCTGCTCAACGCACTGTCTCTCAGAAATTATAAATATTTAAAAATAGACACTATTCTTATAAATAAACTGCAGTTGCAATCTTAAAAAGTCTCAAAAGTACATCATGTTGTCCAACAGCTGCAATATTTGTCAAACTGTAGAGTGTCCTCTGCTTGTTGCTGTATGCGGGCGGAGTAATGCAGAAGGGTGAAGAAGCTGGACGAGTGCTGTTATTTGCATAGTATCTTATATATATATATATATATAAAGAAATTTCCCAAATTACTGAATCTGTTCATCACTTGAAACGGTCAGTAATATGTTTTTAATTTTTTTTATATTATTATCATTTACGAAGGACAGAACAAATAGCATACACCAAAAGCTGCAAATAAATTAGCAAACAGTTTAGCCTATTAAAAATGAATAGCTATTATAAAGAAATTTAATCAAGCTATCAGATCTCATTAATTTTTTCTTCACAGTATAATTTAAACATTCTGATTAAAGAGCAGGAAATGAATCTGTCGTTTAGAGTTTTCATTTGATCACATGAAATAACAGAGCTGTCACTTTAAAAATGCACACATCTGTAATGAAAGCATTCGATTGCTTTCCTAACTGTTTATGCTTATTTAAGACAAAATTTGTTGTGATAAAAAGAAAACCCACCATGATCCACATGTTATGCATGTATGTAGATAGTATTATTATTATTATTATTATTAGTATGTGTATATGTCTGTTCAAACAAGCACCCAAAACCCAGCGGTACTTTAGCTCCACTTCAAATCGCATGTACAGAATCCGTTTGGGAAACAGCATCTATTTATCACTATGGAGTGCGTCACGCACCGCTACATGGACCGACTGTTTTGAGGATTGCATAGTAGGGGCAACGGCGCCTGTTATAGAAAGCAAGGGAATCCCACCGTTTTTATATTTATTTCAAAGTGTTTTATGCCTAAATAAAATGAAAGCACAGAACAGATTCACATTTAAGAGCAAGGGGCGTCCCCTGGTGGTTCGGCGGTATGGGTTGCATGTAGAGAGGATCAGCTCTTTGATGTTTATTGCCACCTTTCATAGAAAGATTAAAATTACGGGAGAATACCTTTACGGCATGATAGCAAGATAGAATTGTAAAATACAGGAGAATCCTGGGAAAAACGGGAGGGTTGGCAGGTATGCACTACAGCAGTGATAGAACAAAGACCCCTAAGAAGAGGGTCAACAAGTATCTAGAAACGGACATGCACAGTCTGAGACCTTCTATTAGCCCGCCTGATAAAAAAAGCTGAGATGTTTATATTTAACATAATGTAAGTTATAATATCCATATAACTTTCTGAGAAATTCATGAATCAATAATTTACTGCCTGCACACATTTACATTTAGTAGACGCTTTTGTCTAAAGCGACTTACAATTGAGAAGGCATTCACATAAGAAGTGCTAGGTATTCAAAGTAACAGATAATGTAGTGCTAGTAAGAGTGCTGGAGTTTTTTTTTGTGTGAGAGGGAAAGTGTTTCTACAGGTTTGTCAAGCCCACCCTCCTGTGTGAAGCACACTTGAGAAATACACAGTGTTTGTGTCTGTTAATATGTCAGTGAGATGAATGAGTGTTTTCTAACGGTGGTTTGTTAAGCCCACCGTTATGTTTCAGCATTAATATTTTTATATATATTTTTTCGATAAAACGACGAAGTTTTAATGACAGTTCGATAATTGCTCTGTTTATGCACTATGCGTAACACTGCGCAGGCATTTTGCATCCTGCACTTCCGAATTCCGCACGTATTAGTTTACAGTCATACAGTGTCAGTTGCACTTGGAGGAGTAAGAAATATCTCGCTGTGATGCGTGATTTTTAAAATGAAAGTTTGCATAGGCCTATTCTTGCTAGTCTGTCAGATAAAATTGGTTAAAACACCCGTGGATATAACCGAGATCTGTGCATAACACTGTTTTATGCGTCTTGCAATATGGATAAGGAAAGGCAAAATGCACACACTTGATTATGTAATGCATAAAATCGTGGATGCGTCTCACAGCTCAAAGCATAGCTTAAATGTCCATGCTTAATCAGTCATCGATAAGGTCTATTGATTAAAGGGTTATTGACAATCAATCGATCATCAAGTAATCGTTAGCATTCATTCATTCATTCATTTTCATTTTGGCTTAGTCCCTTTATTAATCTGGGGTCGCCACAGCGGAATGAACCGCCAACTTATCCAGCATATGTTTTATGCAGCAGATGCCCTTCCAGCTGCAACCCATCACTGGGAAACATCCACACACTATCATTCACACACATACACTATGGACAATTTAGCTTACGGTATTCACCTATACCGCATGTCTTTGGACTTGTGGGGGAAACCGGAGCATCCGGGGGAAGCACAGAAACGCCAGCCGAGGCTCGAACCAGCAACCTTCTTGCTGTGAGGCGAACGTGCTACCCACTGCACCACCGTGAGGCCTTAATCATTAGCATCCCTAAATAAAATATATTAAAGGATATTTCACCCAAAATAACCATACTCTCCATTAAAAGGATAGTTTATCCAAAACTGAAAATTCTGTCACCATTAACAGGATTTTACTCACCTTTTACTTGTTTCAAGAAAAATAATTTACAATGACTTTTAGGGTAATGTCTTTGATTGTTGAAAACTTGAACAGTAAATGCTGAAAAAAGATTAAGATTGTTCTTTTATTTATTTATTTTTTTATATTGTCAGACATTTCACAAGATGTGTAAATCAGCTGCACAAAGGGATTGGCATGCTTATCGTGATAATTATCGATATCGACTGATATAAAAAAATTATTGTGATAATTGTTTTGCCATATGGCCCAGCCCTAAGTGTAAGTAGCATACAAATATTTATTTTTATATATATGAATTGTTGTATATATATTGTTGTTATATATACTGAATTGATTGGAAACTTATCCTTTGTATCGATGATTTCATGCGTCACCTAACAATATCTTTGCTGTCTTTCTGAAATTGCTATGCCCTGAACATGCTAGGTGTACTATGGCTTTAAGGGTTGTAACTGAGATTGAAACTACAAATGAACAAACGGCTTTCCAACATTACTGCAATGTTATTTGATTAAAGAACCCCCACAATACATTGTGAAGCATGAGAATTGAACAATGTGAATATTGAATGTACTCCATATATTGTCGTGATAGCAATGCTACAGTATCAATGTAACATACAAAAATTCGGTTGCAATAAAAAAAAGTTTCAAACAGATGTTGATGTTCAAGAATCTTCTTCTTTTTTTAATTGTAATATATTTGTGTGAAAAATTAGATAGTGGTATACGTTTTATTGTTCTCCCTGTGTTGGCGTGGGTTTCCTCCGGGTGCTCCGGTTTCCCCCACAAGTCCAAAGACATGTGGTACAGGTGAATTGAGTAAGCTAAATTGTCCGTAGTGCATGAGTGTGAATGGATGTGTATGGATGTTTCCCAGAGATGGGTTGCAGCTGGAAGGGCATCCGCTGCGTAAAACATATGCTGGATCAGTTGGCGGTTCATTTCGCTGTGGCGACCCCAGATTAATAAAGGGACTAAGCCGAAATGAAAATGAATGAATGAATGAATGTACGTTTTATTGTAGGCCAAAGTACATTATATTAATATACTAATATCCAGCAAACATAGACCAGCATCACCAGCAAGCCGAAGCTGGTCTACCAGCAAGCCGAAGCTGGTCTACCAGCATCACCAGCAAGGCAAGCTGGTAGACCAGCATAGACCAGCATGGTAATCATGCTGGTCTATGCTAGTTTTTTCAGCAGGGGGAGCATCAAATTCAATATTCTAAAATTCAAAACCACTAATTCAGATCATGAAATTCAGATTGCGCAGAAAGTAGGTCAGGGGTATTCTAAGCATTTTGGCCAATTTACAGAGCTGCATGAGTTTGCTGGCGTTTGTTTGGCTCAGCTATTTTCAGTAGTTTGTGTAATAAATATACATGTTTCAGTGAAACAAGTTCATATATTTAATTCAATTACATCTCACTGGTTAATCAAACTTACTTAAGCGTTCAGTGTTTTGAGTGATAAAGAGCTGATTCTAACCTATAATGTAACCTCTGATGGGTTATTTCAACAGATACAGGGCTCTGACACCATTTCCAAAGTGAAATTTAAGGACTTTTCAAGCTCTTTCCAGGTGTATTTTTTCTTTCCAGGTGCAACAGTGGTAAATTACATATTTGCATGCACACAATTCTTCATCAAATTATGTAAGATGCTATTTGTTACAATATTCTATAGTACAGCATAGCATATAGTATAGTATTCTAAGGAAAATTTTAATGATATGTTCAACACTGAAATTATGCCTCTTATAAATACCATCTATTTACATCTAAGATGTCATATGTAACCTTACATTTTCTTTTATTTAAATGATCAGATTTTTCCAAATATATCGAATTATTACATTATTTTTTTCTTAAAATACAGGCTAAAATGCATTGAAACCAAAATGTCCAACAGGTGGCGCCAAAACTCCATCTTTATCACTGAATTGTTCATTGTTCAATCGTCCACGCATTTTCCCCCTGCCACGCAGATCACGCAACGGGCATACGCCAGCAAAGTTAACATTTTATGCAAAAGCAAAAATATATATTTTACTTTTTATTTAAATAGGTAACTATATGGAAAGAGAAATTTTTATGAAAGCAAAATATTTATATTTTTAATCACTTTCAAGCACTTCATCCGAAATCTAAGCACTTTTCAAGCCTAGATTAAAATATATTCAAGCATTTTCGAGGATTTCCAAATCCCGTTTGCACCATGCAGACATGTGATTCTCGAAGAAGACCTATTATATATACATATATAATGGTTAATTTTGCCAAACGGTGAGAAGTTTGCATTGTTAAAAGGATGATCATGAAATATTGTGCTGTTCACTTCTATGTGTGACCATAGGCGTCTATTAAAATATGTTTAATTTTACATTAGGATATATGTTGATAAAAAATGCATATTTTTCCCTATTTTCTCATATTTTCATTATTTTGTTGTTAAATGAAACATTTGTGTTTGTTGATTTTATACAAATTAATGTATTTCTCTCACAGAAGCACTGCAGCTAAAATTAGACAATGTTCTGTTGTTTAGGCTGCTGTTGTCTCAAAATATATTTTAAAGGGTCAAACATAGTTATTGATCAGAAAACAAGTGCTTTTTAGCGAGAAAGTAAGCCAAAACTAATGTGGTGTTTTGTTCATTTGGCCTACTAATATTAGTTACAATTATATAAATATTTGTTTTATATTTATAGATTTTTTGTTTATACATTGCTGTTTAATGACAGGGATCCTGTGTGTTTTATAGCCTACATCATTGTGGCAAGGGACTCTAAAGATCAAAGCGAATCTAAAATAACAAACAGCTGAGAATGTTTTTGTTATTAATAAATATCAGTTATAAACATCTAATTAATTAGATTATTTTATACTGAAAGACACTATGCTAAGATCTCTGTTAGAGGTTTGAAAAGTGGTATATTTACACTTCTGCTATTGATACAGTGGTTGGAAGAAGCTGGATCTTCCTGCAGGTCTTGATACGTAGGTCTCTTCAATTTGGATAAGAAGAAATTTGAAGATTCTGGAACACGCAGAACTGCAGATTTCTGGAGGTGGTGGTTCGGATGTCAGGGATATGCCAACGTCTTTATCCTTGAAGGTAGAAGTCCTAAAAATCTGAAAACGCAGATTTTTGTCATCTTGCAGACATTCAGTGGTGTAATGCTTGCATTGAAAACCACACAAATTGTGTACCACCACTACTACCTTGTTACCACCACCCTGTAACTTCTTTTTGAGAATGTTGTATCCTTTCTCTGGAAGGCGGGAATGAAAAAGATGGCGCCTTTCAAATCCAGCATTGTGATTGGAGGTGGTCACAGGCAGGGTGTCATCTATAGTGTGACCGGCATTTGCATAGTTATAGTATAGTTAAACTGTTTTTATATTTTATATAGTCCTAAATATTGTCCTATGCATAGTTCTCTTTCCAAACCACTTCTAGTTTACCCAAGGCACTAAATATATAAAGTCTAAACATCACTATGTAATGTTGATCTTTACCTAAGCATTCATATATAAACATTAATAAGCAAAGTTTCATACAGTGAAGTATTTTAAACAGTGCATATTATATATATATATATATATATATATATATATATATATATATATAT
>CAIGQW010056847.1:219523-235537 GCA_903798125.1 Danio choprae | reverse complement strand
TATATATATATATATATATATATATATATATATATATAAAAATGTCCAATTAGATTTTTTTGAGCCTTTAAAGCAGCAGTTCAAAAGACACATTTTAACAGGGAAGACAACTATGTGTTGACATAATGAACCATTTTAATTGTATTCATTTAGCAACAGTTCAAAACAATAATTTTGCTGAAGTGAGTCATCACTATTAACCAGCATTTTTGTTACAAAGAATGACTAAATTGGGTGGTTTTTCCACATTGACGACCTTTCTGGGCCAAATAGCCATAAAAAAACACAAGTGGTACTCGCTACAGAGCCACTTGGGCAGAGCTGAGCTCCAGCAAGGGGGAGCTTGAGCTCTAGCTCATCCTTCACTGGGGGTTGGAGTTAGGGGTGGGGTAGGTGTATGCATTAAAACAGCTCAAGCTCCCCTTCATTGGAGCCCAAGTGGCTCTGAAGCTCAAATTACATTGAACGGGTCAAAATGATGAAAAAAGTAAAACAGTGTAACAATCTTGTATAATGAAAACATTTAGTAAATTTCTGTAAAAATATCAAAAGTCAATTTTTGATTTGTGATGCTCTGAAAGATTTTTATTTTTGGACAGACTGGCCCATGTGACATAATCTGCAGCCCTTTGGTTCTTTTCTTTATTGACATTGACCCAATCACAAACTCCCATTTTGGGTTTTGTGTGAGCGTGCATGTCATTGTGTATTTGGAGCATGTATGGAGAGCAGAAGCAGTGCGCAGTAGTTTACCTTTCACACTGGCTGCGTCTGCAACACACAGCTCATTGCTGTTGCACAGATCAATCTATTACTTTGCATCTGCACCAATGCCCGCAGCAACTTTCTACCATGCTGTTTCCTTAACCGGCAACTCTTTATTTTACAAATTATATAGATCCTAAAGAACTGTATGCTTCTCACACTCTATGAGGACTGTCATTCATGTATTTTCAGGTGCATTATGTCAGAAGACAATTGCCTGTGATATCATGTAATTTTGTTTATGATTGTCAGCATGTTGTAGGCCTATAACTATATTAATATTTATACAATATAGTTATAATAATATTTAAACATGATCAAACTATTTTGCAACTTAAGCAAAACTAATACAATTTTATATATTTGTTGCATTTTTTAATCGTTTAAGTTAATTTGATTGACTATAGAAAATCTTTAAGCTTTGTTTGCAGCATTGTGCAGCATTTTAAAAAATTTAAATGTTTAACTCAACAGTGAAACATCATTTCACTATTGAGTTAAACATAAAAAATTTTTAAGGGTCTCTGATACATTGCTTTTATTATTTAACTGTATTCTGTTAATCAACATTAACTGTGTACGTCAGCAGGCAGTTTTTGTTATGTTCATTATTTAATAGGCTCCCTTAAAACACACAGGCACACACAAAATGGACTTCCCGTGTGGATTATAATTTTATTATAATAAATATATATTTTTAAGTTTTAAATTTGTCAACTCTTATTATTTTCTATATATGGCTTTTGTGCTTTTATAGAATAGGAGTTGGTAAACATATTCAAGGCCGTGCACACATGGGTAGCATTTTGATTGTATGTAGTGGGCCACTCTGGCCCAAAATGCCAGCACCGAATTTTTATTTATTTATTTTTTGTCCCAGTCCAGCCCTGAGCCAGGGTGATCTGAATGATGTTATAAAGTACACTGTTCCCTTTGAAGATTTACCCGACGTGTCCTCAGGAGTTTGTTTTCCATATCAAACTTGCGAAGTCTGAACTTTCAAGGAAAGGATGCAAGACTGAACTTTGTGTAGGCTACTTAATATTGAGGAAAAAGCCCCAATCAGGTAGCGCAAATGTCTGCAGCCACACCTCCGTTTTTTTAAATGTCTCCGTTTTCCCCATCCACACTGAGACGGAGCAGCAGCGTTTTGAAATAAAAACGGCCTTTTCAGCGTTTCCATAAAGCTCAGTTTTCGGCGCTCGAAAACTCCGGGGTAGTGTGGACAGAAGGCGTAACTGTAGCAAAACTTATGCATTTTAAAACTAAAACGTATTAGTGTAAACGGGGCCTAACTCTGGAACATAACCTGCTCCAGAGCAGGTTATCTTCAGAGAGAAAGTTGCTATGGTTAAGTAACGTACCCCAAAAGTTACCTCTGTTTTTGGAACCGAAAGCTGAGGTTATCCACTCACTCTTAAACTTACTCGGGTATATCACATAACCTGCTTTCTGGAACACCCCCAGATGTCCGTCCACCTGTTGTTATAGCAGCTGTAGTGGGTGTTGTTTTGTGGGGTGGAATCGGGGGGCGTCTCTCCTGCTGTTAGTTTTTAAATGGTCTAGATAGGATGAATGAACAATTTTAATAATGTTTGTTTTAAGTATAAAAGAAAACTTTAAAAAAGCCAATAATAGATTAAAATACAAAAACAGTGTTTCTAAATAAATAAATAAATAAATAAATAAATAAATAAATAAATAAATAAATAAATAAATAAATGTTAATAATAAAATGTTTTAAATATAAATTAAATATATATTAAATAATAGAAATAAAACGTTGCTTAGTGCAGAGAGGTGAGTATTCCTTCCAGAGAGTGCAGTGTGTTTGCTGGTCATCAACCACTGGTATTCGTGTTAACTAACAAACAAGCAAGCAAAGAGTTTGAGCTCAACTACCCCTTATGCCGAGTTCGAGCATGCGAAATTCTGTAGTACGACTCTGCAAAAAAGGGCAGGATTAAGAAGATGATTAGACATTTAAAAAAGGGAGCGATTGTTCCATATTTTAAATTTCTGTACAGAGAGGTCATGTTTTGATCTTCGATTGGTCTTATGCAGTCATGTGATGCGATTTTGCAGGTCAGAGTTCACCAAGCTTGAACTTTGCACCGCAGCGAACTGTGAAACTTGTCGCACGAGCTTGCGTTTTCAGTCTGACGCATTCACATGCGTATGAATGGAGGTCTATGGGGAGAAAAGTCCAGCGTGACCGCGGCTTTATTCTTCCTGTTTGAGTGGGTTCAGGTGCTGACAACTGGCAGCTGTGTGGTGCTGATGAGCTGGTTACCAGGGCAATGGTGATTTGGCTGATAGGGTCGGATTTCTGTCTTCAAATCTATCCCATAAAGGATCAACATTTATCCTTTTCTTATTATCCTTTTTCTCGTTACTTTATTAATACAATTATTTGAATCAGTACTTAATCTTGAAATGATTTTGACTAATGAATAAAGTTAACACATTGCTTAATGTAAGAATGTTCAGTGTATTTGCCCCTCTCTTTGTAACTCCATTTTCAGGAGCCACTAAACCTGGTCAGAGGTCATGGAGACCTCTTGAGTGGAACTGAAGGGCCTGATGACTGGAAACAACTGTTTTTCTATTGTTATTGCTATGTGTTAATACTCTCTAAAGTGATTTTGCTATTATTATTATTATGTGTTAATTCTGTTTAAAGTAATTTTCCTTTTTAGTAAAGATAGACTTTGTGTAGTGAGAATATAGCAGCCTGAATGTAGATTATAACAGTTTTTAACCAGTTTTGATAAAGACTGGCTGAGATAAAGAAACAGATTGTACTTTGTGTGTGTGTTTTCTAGTTGATTGTGGATCCTTTGACAGGTCTGGGGTCAGCTTTGAATAGCCTAGTGGCTGTCTGATGTTTGTATTCTTGAGATAATGAGATATTGTTCAGAAACTCACCCATGTGGAAAGTCTATCTGTGTTTTAATCGTTCAGGTTAAAACACCTATATGTATGACGCAGTTAATGACGTTATGTGAGAGTATAATTGGTTATTTGTGATTGTAATCAGAGCGGCCTACGAACTCATTGCGAGTGTTGAAGCTGGTTTCTGCTGATGAAACTACCTCAAACTATCTTCAGTAAACTTTCTTTTTAATTGAATTCCTGACTCCGGCTCTTCTTCATCTGATAGACTAATCATTTTTGGGTTCAAACCCCACTAAGCGACGTCCTGGTACTGTGGGTCCATCTGTGGGAATAGAAGGGACACAGTAGGGGTCGGGGGGAGGGTTTGGGGGTGCTTTACTGACCCACCAGCTCCGGCCCAATGTTTCACTTTGACATAGATGTCCTGAAGAGTGAGGAACCACTGTGTGACCCTGGCATTTGTGTCCTTGGCTCGGGACATCCACTGCAGTAAACAAGAGTAAACCTTCTTTCAAGCAGGTAATAACGCAGCTCCAGGACTGCCCATCTAGATGGCCATAACCTCCTTTACTATGGCTGCGTATCTGGCTTCTGCTGAAAAAAGCTTCCGACTGATGTAGAAGATTGGATGCTCCTCTTCTCCCTTAAACTTTGAGAGGACTGCAGGATTTCCCCAAGAGGCGTTCTTATCTTGTGCTTGATAATCCCAATAATCCCAGGAGGGCATTTATTGACAAGTGCAGGGTAGTAACAACAAGAATTAATACTGTGCAGATAGCAGAGGTTAGTCATCTCAGGGAGATCAAGCCCAACTACCTCTTCTTCCTCTTATCCTTTTATTCTGGCTATGCATCACAGATGGGGCTGTGATTGCTGATGACCGGCCGATCCTGATACAACATTGAAAGGCGCAACACACTAACAAATAAAAAGTGGGTAGCCCGAAAGCCTACAGTGCTCCACCCCTCAGCATCTTCATTGGTCATGTCTGACATACTTAAGAATTGCCCTTGTAATAAAATCCTGACAGCTTTTTGACCTAAGAAGCCTTCCTTATTTTTGGTTTAAATGTGTTTATGCAAACACTTACTTCATCCTAGGTCTACTGGTCACAAATAGTCAACCTGTCTAATTTCTCCCTGTCTGAAGTTGTAATGTCAATTTATTGGGGATGCTTTCCAGGTTCTAACAAATGGTCATCATGTCATATCCCCCTCCTGAAATCAACTCCTTCCTTCCTTTTTTCATCCTTACATTATGTGTTTATGAAAACACATGTCTGAATGTTGTAATGACAGTTTATTTGCTGGGCTTTGATCTATCCATCTGTTTGACTGTGGAAACCACTCAAATTACCAGTTCTGTCTGAACTACTTCTGAACTACTTTCAGGTTATTTTATTTTTATGACTATAGACGTCTTATTGATGTAGTCTCTGCCTCAACTGCTATTTGTCTCCTTAAATTCATTAATTCAAAGATGTGATTGTCAATTTTTCAGTCAATAAAAGATGTGCTTTTGTAAAAAACATAAAAAAACAGTCTACAATTGTGTCTTTTAGTTACAAATTTATTTAACAAATAAAATTCAGATCTCCCTGAAATTTCACGTTTGATGGGATTCCTCTCCTGAAGATATCTACATGCCAATATTGAGTTACAGTCATAGTGCCACCTGCTAACAGAAGGACGTTTGGCACAAATCTGTGAGTTTGTCAGTTTTTTTTTTATAACTTACAGCCTAAATAAATATTTCCCACCATTATCTGTCATTCTAAGCCCACTGGACGGCTGTGAGCCCAGGTGTGAGGTCCCTTTTATTTTTAGTTAGGGCATAAGACCAACAGGCAAAAGGTCCTATTGTTCTTCTAAGGATTACTAATACACATATTTATTAAGAGTCCTGACGGAACAGATTTACAAGACAAAATCCAGTTACAGTTATAGCGCCACCTGCTGGCAACAGGAAATGACGTGTTTTACACTGTAAAAAACTCCTACAAATTTTATCAGATTGATTCCAAGTCCTGTTAGTCCAAGGCCTTTTTGATGTTAAATTGTAAAGATCTAGAGTTTTATTCAAAGAACCTGTCAATGGCGGACTGACAAAGTTTAGTGTGTAGCCATGGAAGAGGAAGTTCTTATACCTGATCCACACAATATCTGATGGGGCTGAAGATTCAGATTTTGTTCCATAAGATTTCTCTCCTGGAAACATCTACATGCCAATATTTAGTTACAGTCATAGCACCAGCTGCTGACAGAAATCAATGGTTTTGTCAGTTTTTTTATATTCATTCATTCATTTTCATTTCGGCTTAGTCCTTTTATTAATCTGGGGTCGCCACAGCAGAATGAACCGCCAACTTATCCAGCATATGTTTTACGCAGCGGATGCCCTTCCAGCTGCAACCCATCACTGGGAAACATCCACACACACTCATTCACACACATACACTACGGCCAATTTAGCTTACCCAATTCACCTATACCGCATGTCTTTGGACTTGTGGGGGAAACCGGACCACCTGGAGAAAATCCACGCCAACACGAGGAGCATGCAAACTCCACACAGAAATGCCAACTGACCCAGCCGAGGCTTGAACCAGCAACCTTCTTGCTGTGAGGCGATCGTGCTACCCACTGCGCCACCGTGAGGCCTATTTTTATATTTATCAGTTAAATTATTTTTGTCCACTGTTCTCTGTCATCCTAAGACCACTGGGTGGCAGTGAGCCCAGGTGTGAGGTCCCTTTCATCGCTGCTTGCAGCTTTAGTTAGGGCCCAAGCCCAACAGGCAAAAGCCCCTATTGTTCTTCTAAGGATTATTAGGGACCAAGCACTGAAGGTGTGTAGCAACTATTGGAATTGCTCAATTTCTTCTTTTTTTTCTAAAATAAATAGCATTTTAAGGGTCAAAACATGCTCAAAAACCCACAAAACTTTGCACACACACCAGAAGTGGCAAAAATGTACGTTTGTTAAAGGTTTCAAAAGTGGGTGTGGCAAAATGGCTCAACAGCGCCACCTATGCATTTGAGTTGTTTTCAACTGGGTGTGTCTGAAAGGCGCGAGATATAAGTGCGCAAATCATGCACCTCCATTGGAAATAACAAACTGATCTCCAGCAGTTGATCTTTTTCTTGCACAGACATGCTGGATTCACCTGTTTTGTTTTGTTTGTTGACAAATGGGTTATGGATCCAATCCTTGGCAGTTTGTGGGTCCTTCACAGGGTCTTTTCCCCTTCGCAATGATTTCTTGTGTGGCCCAGTACCAATTGATCCTTGGACCGGGGGTTGAGGACCACTGTTATAACCAATAAAATGATTGAAAACGATGTTAAAAAACAAAAAGATTCTCAGCAGGCAGCAGTTATTCTCTAACACTAAAACTGAAAAAAAGAAAAAAAGGAAGAAAGAATTATAATTACATATTTATATTTAGCCTCACACATTTATCAGTTTCTCGGACATAAAATATAGCTATAAAACATCAAGCAAAAATCAAAGAAATGCAGAAAACACTTTACAACAAGGGTGTATTAGTTAATGTTTGTTAAGATGAATTAACAGTGAACAACACATCTGTTGAGGATTGTTTTAATTAATACATATATTTAATTAATACATATATTATTGTGTTAATTAATACATGATTTAATGGTGAACAACAACTTCATTTAGCATTACATAATTGTTAATGGTAATTTACTCATATTCTAATAAATCTGCATACATTAACATCTTAATTAATACATGTTTACTTACATACAAACTAATGCATTTGTTCATGGATTAGATAAAATGACCTAATCCATGAAAAAAATGCATTAGGGTATGCGTAAGTAAGCATGAATTTGAGTAAGGTAATATTCATTCATTTATTTTATTTTCGGCTTAGTCCCTTTATTAATCTGGGGTCGCCACAGTGAAATAAACTGGCAACCTATTTAGCAAATGTTTTACGCAGCGGATATGACAAGCCGTTTTGACATTTAATCAATAACCCGTACTAGTATCTATTTTCATGTTACTAGTGCTTATTTTTTAGATACTAATGTCTTTTCCATTAAGTACTAGTACTTATTCATTAGAAACTAGTGCTAATTCGTTAGATACTAGTGCCTATTCTTTAGATAATAGTACTCATTCATTAGATACTAGTACCTATTAAATAGATACTAGTACTTATTTATTTGATACTGGTACTTATTCATTAGATACTAGTATCTATTTAATAGGTACTTGAACTTATTCATTAGGTACTAGTACGTATTAAATAGATACTAGTTCTTTTTTATTAGATACTTGTACCAATTCATTAGATACTAGTAACTATTAAATAGATACTAGTAGTTATTCATTAGTACTAGTATTTATTTATTAGACACTAGTATCTTTTATAATTATTACTAGTAACAATTCTTATTTTACAAGTCAGTTCTGCTTTTTTACTTGTCTTATGTTATGACTAGTCCAAATGAAAGAGTAGAGTTCAATTAAACATTTTACTAGTAAAATAAAGATTTTTACTTGTAACATTTCAAACAAGTACTAGTATTTAATAAATATGTACTAGTATCCTTTTAATAAGTTTTAGTATCTATTTCATAGGTACTAGTATCTATTTAATAAGTACTAGCATCTAAATAATAAGCACTAATATCTATTAAATAGATAGTAGTATCTAATGAATAAGTACTAGTACCTATTAAATAGATACTAGTATCTAATGAATAAGTACTAGTATCTATTGAATAAGTACTAGTATCTAATACTTAAGTAGTATCTATTAATTAGATACTAGTATCTAATTAGTAAGTACTAGTACTTAATGATTAACTACTAGTACATAAAAATATGTACTAGTCCCAGCTGGAATACATTCTAGTCAAAACGGAATAGTTGATATCTCAATGACAGATCCCATAGAAATCAATGGGAACATTTTAAATTTATTACTAGTAACAACAGAATAGTTACTAGTCACTATTAAAATAAGTACTAGTATCTAATAAATAAGAACTAGTATCTATTTAATAAGTACTAGTACCTAATGAATAAGTACCAGTATCTATTAAATAGATACTAGTATCTAATGAATAAGTACTAGTATCTATTGAATAGTACCATTATCTAATACATAAGTACTAGTATTTATTTAATAGGTACTATCTAATGAATGAGTACTAGTGTATAAAGAATAGGCACTAGGATCTAACGAATAAACATTAGTAGCTAAAGAAAAAGCACTAGTATCTAAAGAATAGGCACTAGTATCTAATGAATAAGTACTAGTACTTAATGAAAAAAAATATACAAGTATCTAAAAAATAAGTACTAGTAACATGAAAATAGATACTAGTACGGGCTATTGATTAAATGTGAAAACGGCTTGCCATAAAGCGATCTAGCGACGGCGGATCGCTGCAGAACGACAATGCTGCCACGTTAACGAACTACAACTTACAGCATGCACACACAGGTTCCTCATTTACACACTCACGCACACTTCAATGCTGAGTCTTGTTGTGACCTGTAACCATTACGAAGCGTCTCCTTTCCTTGCATTGCTCCGCATGATACTGTTTGCTCTTGTGTTTGACCCTTCCATGTTTAATAAAGACACTGCCATTGGATCATCACCTGTGTTACAATTGTATTTATAATATCACCACCAGGTCTTGATGAAGGGGTATGATTTGTTTGATACAGCAATACTGCCATCTTATGTAAAAGAGAAAAACGACCACAAATTCTGCATGCAACGTAAAGATTGTCTGAACTCTGTGTTGTTATCAGAACCAGAAAGAGCTTTATTCCCAGGTATGTTCACATATACGAAGAATTTGTTTTCTTGACAGAGCGTCTACAGTGCAACAGAATGACAGAGACAGGACAAAAAACATAATAAATATATTTTAAAAATAGTTAGTAATAGAAGTAAAAGTTGCTGTGAAGTATTTCCCACCATGATTTAATTTATGCAGGTGTTAAAGGGATATAAGGTAACAAAAAATTTCAGTTACTGGTTAATAGACCTAACGGGTGAAATAAACATTGCACTTAAACACATTTTTGCAATACCATGTGGACTGAAATATGCTGATATTTCACTGCAGGATTAATTGATTTTTATTTTAAGAAAATAAGTTCTTGTCAAACAATAAAAAAAATTCAGTTTATAGAAAATTTTGGTAACACATAACACAACAATTCATGCTATTAACTACTGGATTATTACCTGCCTATTATTAAGATTTTAACGGTTCATTAGTATTTATAAAGTATCATCTTATTCTGCATCCCTAGTCCTACCCAAAACCTAAAGCCAACTTCTACCTCACTAACTATTAATAAACAGCTAATACCTGTCATAAATCTGCCATTAACATGATTGTCATGAAGAAAATCAAAAGGTTGTAGAATAACTGTACATAGTGATAAAACCTTTGTAATTAAGAATCTTGAAAAATCTAAAACAGTTTCGTAATCATTGGCATATAATGAAATTGCTGGAGGTTTATAAACTTATAAATAAAATGAACTATGAAAAACTATGAAAATAAAACCTGGTTGTTATTTGCAGTAGTGATAGAATTACTTTTAGTGATGGAAGGGATGTTTCTTTTTGTCAAACTAGACTACCAAAATTTAACAATCAATATTTCTTCACTGTATTTTCATGACAATATTAATATTTTAGTGACATACAGTGCTCAGCATATATGAGTACACTCCACCCCCACAAATGTCTCATTTAAATTAATATTTTCTATAGGATGGTTTACAATATTATATTTGTGCATATACATTAGATTAGTCAGTACTGAAGCCAAATCTGGAGCTAATCTAACAAAATAACTTACAATAATGGTTCAAATATTAGTAGCCCAAATGAATATGTTAGGGAAAAATATTAAATACAATTTTCAAAAATAGCAAAAATCAAGAGAAACAAAAAATATATATAAAATTTAGTTGAAATGTTGAACTTTGTAATTTTGTTTTCCCAATATTTCACATGAATTTAAATGTATTATTGTTCCATTTCTAAAGATGTTCTGTGACTAAAATACTATTTTAATATAAATATATTTTCAATAAATCTGTTTTGTTCAAATGCACTAATATATATTACCCATATTCACTGAGAAATGGATAAAAATATAAATTTTCAAAATGTGGTTTAGTCATATATGCTGAGCACTGTAAATGGGTCAGTGACAAGACATCCCATTTTAGTGTCTTGTTATAGAAATCATATTAAATGCAACTAAAATGTATCATATATCTTTTGTGACCATAACATGTCTAAATATGGATTAATAAATGAAACAAAAAATACTTTTTAAAATACAAGTTTTTAAAAAGTGATCACAAATTGTATTATATTATGGAATAAAAAAAACAATATTTATATCTCTTAATTCGACATCTAGCAAAATTATATACACCATGGCCAAATCATTTTGCTGTATAAACTAACCATATATATAAACTAACTAACTAATCTGTAAACTGTCGTAAAAATAATAATAAAATTACCATTGGATAAAGAGCAGATTCTAGTATCTGCCTTACTTTGCTTATACTAATTTGTAATAGTATAAAGAACAATAGCATACCAAAGATAATAAATTATATTTTAAATACTACAGTGGACAACAATTAAATTTGACTAATCTCAAACGAAACACAATAACTGAACTCGTCAAATTAATATGAATGCCTCTTTTAGCCAACAGAGGGTGCCATAACTTGAGAATAGAGTTAAACCTTTTTTTTAATCCCTTCATTAACAAGTAGACTTCTGATCAAGTGTTGCACATTAAAATGAACGCAGCTTATAAAAAACATACGCAAAAACAAATAAATAATAAAAAAACATGCAAAGACATCTTTATTATGTAATAGACATAAAGACCAGCTTTATTTTGTCCCATTACTTTATGACCAAACACAGTTTTCATTCAGTGCCCCTGTTGTCCAAAGATTTAGATTTGTTACTAGTAAAGATACAATAAGTATTCAATTAAATTCTTGAAAAGGAAAATGTCAGACAAATTGAATACATTTGAAACTTTACCACAAACAATTTGGAGAGTATGCACTAGTGCCATTGTATAAATTACCAACAAAAATGGTTACACTTTGCTGATGCTTCCAACATAAAATGAATTAGACACTACAACTATACATAAAAAATATTTGTTAACTGTTGCTTTCCTATACACTTGGTAGTGTCTTATTCCTAATTTAATTCTGTATCTAAAACTTACATAAGGCCATAGTGTCATAAAACACTGTTGTGTGATTTCTGGTTTTATAATTTTCATAATTATTTGTGCAATTGAAATGCATTTTTACCAATACATAATATAGTTTATTTTGTACAATTTTACCCCTCCTCCTTTATTCCCTTAGCTATTTTACTTTTTAGCTAATCATTATTTTCCATTTCTTTCAGAATACCAAGAAACTTCAAAAGCCAAATCTACACCAACCCAAACCATATTCAAACATTGACCTTAACGGAATAGTAAGTAATTTGTTTACTGCAGATGTGCAAACCCAGTATTGCATGTAAAGCAGTGATCAAACAATTAGCTACTGATAAACAATGTGATACAAATAAGAATGCATATAGATTGTCTTGATTGCCACTATTGTATTATGTTTTATATTTTTGTTTAGAGTATTTTTACACTTAAAACACACTTCAGATTTACATGTAATGGCCTTAAATGCATAGGTAATTCAAGTGGTATTTATTTTTTAAGATAGCAGAAGCACAAAATATGTGACAAAAAAAGTTTATTTTAAATGATAAAATAGCGAATATACTGCTTAAGCTTAAGACTGTCTGTATTTTGAGCAATAAATCTGTGTTTATTTTAAGTCTGTTAAATTGCGACAAATTGGGAATTTGATTTAAAAATAACGATAAAAATGACTAGTGAAATTAACAGTGAAATTAATTATAAGAAACAAATCTTGATTTAAATTTTCTTGTAAATTAAGTAATGTATTTTAAGTGTGGCCTAAGCACCTAAATACTCCATGTGATTTGTGACTATTTAGCATTTAACATAGTTAAAGGAGAAACCCTGAGATCAGCTCTTTAAGGAATTATTGTTTTAAATGTATATTACGTATAAATCAATATCATTGCTAAATATTAAGAGGTCTTAAGAAACTATTTTTTGTTGCACTATTTTCCTCCATTTACACAAAGTTTTGTTAATTTATGATTAGAAATCTGTAATACACATTATGTTTTAATAAATGTTGGGTAACCATTCTTAGATACGAATATATTTAAGATATTTCAACTGTATAGATGTCATCCCATCAAACAATGTTTTAATCTGATGCATTAGCTGGTTTTGAGGCATTATAGAGGCAGTTACATATTGGTAACTCAAAATTTATACGTGTTTTTTATTCAAATGTCTAAGGAACAAAAAACCCTCACTTAAAGAGAAGAAAAGCTCCCTCAGTTGTATCCATTTGCCAGATCATAAGAGCCTGGAGGTGCAGAGCAGTCTGTAAGGAAGTTAGAAAAATTAAGTGCACATGGTGAGCTCTGTTCGACAGGCATGCTGCCAGAAAGGTCTGTGTGACTATAAAGGTTTAGCTGTGCAGGTACTGTCCGCATGTCTGCCGACTTCTTGGAGGTGCTGCTACAAGTTCCCCAAGGCTCGGTGTACAAAAAACCACCAGTTACAAAATGGTGGGAGTCATATGGCTCAGGGCCCATGGTCACCTCCTGCTGAATCCTGATAGGTGTGTTGTGGAATAGATCCTGCTCCGAGACCATGTTGCTGTAATCGGGTCCAAGAAGCTCCAAAAACTCTGCTGCTTCTGGAGTCCCTCGCTCCAGGTCTTTGAGAGACATGCCAGAAGTAGATGTAACTCTGGAACTGTTGGCTGGCTCTGTGAAGAAGGATGGAGGAAGGTTTCGATGCCGCAGCGGGGGCTTCTTGGCCCTCTCTCCTCGTACATCCTTCGCTGGGTTGAAGAGGGCAGCCAGACTCTTGCTTTGCAGATTGGCCTGTATCCCAACCTTCTTAGGTGTTGTTTTGCTGGACAGGTTATTTGTTGAGGTCTGGGGCAAACTTTGCCTCTTGCATGGCTCTTGAACTTGAGTGGCCCCAGGTGATATGATACCCGTACACCTCTTTATTTGCTTCTGCAGGTACTTACGGTGGTTGACCTTCCTCTTGGACTTGACAGGTTTGTCCAGCGCAAGTTTGATGTTGCTGGAAGCCGAGTCAATGAAGCTTAGCAGGTCCCTAGTGGTCTCTCTAAAGTCCCCCTCGCAACCTTCTTCACCCAGAAGACCCCCTTCAAGATGATTTGCCACCTCATAATCCAAGACTGAGCCAGGAAAACAGAAGTTTAAGAACTGCGAGTTCATGATGGCAGCCTTAACAGCCATCTCTCTTTCTGTCAAAACCACTTCACATTGAATTTATGCAATTGTCTTCAAGAGACCCTAAAGCATATTGTATCTGCATTTCCAGTGTGGTTTTGTTAACCTTTGGTTCTGTGCAGGACACCCTTACATTTCCTCTGCAATCTGCCGAAAGCTGGAATTTGGGGGAAGGGAGGATTATTTTAGGGGGCAGGGCCTATGATGTCAGGACATCAAAGGGGAGGGGCCGAGGGACTCTGGGACTTAACTCTTTGCTCACGCCTGACCACCTGCAAATAAGAGGGATTTGTCTGAGGCATCCCACAGAGAAAAATAAACAATAGCCTTGGGTTCATCTGTCCTGGTCAAGTCTTCTTGTGCATTTCTATGCTATTATACAAATTTTATGATAAGAAATCTCAAAAGACAGCTACACTGAACTGTCCACAAGGGATTTAAATTATTTTCATTATTATTTTTACCTTAAACAACATTTTATTTCCTTTCCTAATTTAACGGATTAAACATCTGTCTTAATGTTAGCTCAATGTCAGATTAAATGTTAGATTAAATAACAAATGTTTCTGACAATTTATTGTTCAAGTCAGCTTAAAGAGTGTAGACCGCTGATGCCATGTGTGATTTGAACTCTGAACCAGCTGCAAGAATCTTAAAAATGATTTTTTAATACATTATACATGTAAGATGTTTTAAGAAGTGCTATTCTACATAAAGTCTGAACAAACTTGACGAGACCTTTGGGACTTGAGCATAAGATCCTGTGCATTGCAGTAACTTTGCATGTTTTGCGACAAGTACTGTTGTTTTTTTCCCTTACATGTTTCTTCGAACTATCTTAATCTGTTTGCAATGGAAATTCTCGTGCTTCCCACAGCAGTGGGAATTTTAGCCTCTGCCTGACAACTATTATAGGCTGCCTTTGACATACAGCCCTACATGGTCTAAATAGCTTCTATTCTTCCTTGGGCAGTGAAAGGGATCTTTGTGCCAGAGATTCATTAAACTGCACCTCACAGCCTCTTCGTAAAATGAGGCTCAATAATGAACAGTCGATTTAACTAGAAAAGCTGCCGGAGCTGTTAAATTAAAGGGGAATAAAGTGCAGTTCAAGCCTAGTGTGCCAGAAGAAATGTTGACCTTAAGAAATTCTGGGTATGAGATAGCCGCTGCAAGTTTCTTGGCTAGCAGTGAATACTGAAGAAGGATTCAGAACTAGGAGTTTTATAGAAGTCCAAACGTATCCTGATTTCAGTGAAAACACTTAAAGATAGTAGCTCTGGCTTAGGCTTAGAAAGAAAACAGTTGATGAGTGTTTGAGTATGGAGAGATTACCAGAAGTCGGACTGATATCAAGGATAATGTTTAATGTTGGATTTATTTAAATCAAATAGCTTGGAATCAAGGATGTTATAGATTTTTGCAAAGAAGAAAAAAATCCCCTACACCATCTTTCTTTTGAAAGCTCACTAGATACATTTTTAGTCAGTTCGGCTCTCCTTCATCTGATCTGAATCCAATTCAATCCAGTAAACTGTACTTTCCCAGACATTAAACACATTTATAGCAGCTCTAACAAAGTTTTTTTCATCACACTCCTTGGTCTTTATATGTTGTCACATGCCAATGGACAGATCCCATAATTGCATTTTAAGGTGAGGCAGTGAATCATTTGGATGTTGGAAAGGGAGGAAAAAGGAGAAAGTCTAAGCGCTTTTGAGAGAGGGGGGCCGTTGAGAGTGCTATTATCATGTAAATTGTCATGAAGAAAAGAGACAGTGAAACTGATAGCAGTGATCTAATTATCTGTAGCCCGGCTGCTGAATGGAGGTCCCAGAGAAGCTGCCATGGCCTCACAATTTTTTTTTTTTACCACAATAAAAAAGCAACAGTGTAAAAACAGACCTTCATA
>CAIGQW010056847.1:193529-219423 GCA_903798125.1 Danio choprae | reverse complement strand
TACAGTTGAAGTCAAAATCATTAGCCCTCCTGTGAATTTTTTTCTGTTTAACAGAACAAGGATTTTTAAAAGTCTTATTTGTTTTATTTCAGCTAGAATAAAAGTAGTTTTTTAAAAATTCCATTAAGGTCAATATTATTAGTTCCCTTAAGCAATATATATATTTTTAATAATCTACAGAACAAACCATCGTTATACAATGACTAGCCTAACTACCCTAACTTGCCTAATTAAGCCTCTAAATTGCACTTTAAGCTGAATACTAGTATCTTTTAGTATCTAGTAGTAAATATCTTTAATAATAATATCTTTAATAGTAAAAAATTATGCACCATGGCAAAGATAAAATAAATCAGTTATTAGAAATTAGTTTATTAAAACTAAAAAAATCTCAGTTAAACAGAAATTGGGGGAAAAATATACAGGGGGCTAATAATTCTTACTTCAACTATATATATATATATGTGTGTGTGTGTGTGTGTGTGTGTGTGTGTGTGTGTGTGTGTGCGCGGAAAATCTTCAGGACAAAACTTTAAAAATCAAGCCCCTGGTTTATATACTCTGGTTTTCATTTTCTTTTTTTCACCAACCCCTTTCTCTTCTGGAGCCTAATTTTGGCACAGTGACATTACAAGACTAATGGCTGATATTTTCTTTTCTTTCCACACAGAGCTTTTGTACATGCTAGTCATTCACGTTTAAGGGCTTGCACGTTAATTCCGGAAACGACTTTCTATGGCCACATAAAGGAAGGGGATCAAAGAGGGCAAGGAGTAGAATACTGACACCTAAAAAAAAAAAACAAATAAAGAATTGCTTAAAAGAGGCCAAGGAGATTCCTAAACTCTTGCAAAAGTCGCAAAATGAATCAGTCTATTTTATTCTGGCCAGATAATGTATGAGATTAAAAGTAAGTAGATGGCATGATTTCTGGCCAACCATGATTATGACCTTCATTCATTCATTCATTTTCTTTTCGGCTTAGTCCCTTTATTAATCTGGGGTCGCCACAGCGGAATGAACAGCCAACTTATCCAGCATATGTTTTACGCAGCGGATGCCCTTCCAGCTGCAACCCATCACTGGGAAACATCCATACACACACTACGGACAATTTAGCTTACCCAATTCACCTATACTGCATGTCTTTGGACTTATGTGGGAAACCCACGCGAACACAGGGAGAACATGCAAACTCCACACAGAAATGCCAACTGACCCAGCCGGGGCTAGAACCAGCGACCTTCTTGCTGTGAGGCGATTGTGCTACCCACTGCGCCACCGTGTGGCCATGATTATGACCTCTCCATGTGAAATGATAATGATGATTACACAACATTGTTAATGTTGTGAAATGAAATGTTGTGTTGATATTTGAATAAATATGTTTAAGATTCACTAAAATTAAGATACAAAAAAATAATAACAAACAAAATGGGATTTCTAAACCCAAAAATGTATCTTATGCATGACTGGAAATGTAAGTATCAAGGTCAGAATGCTTGTCGAAAATTAATTATGAAGAAGCAAAAGCAATCAACAAGGTCAAACTAAGTTGACCAAACTCTGCAAGGAGAATAACAAATGAGACAGCCGAGAAAGCAACTTTCATCTTTCAGCTTTTGATTCACATCCATGAAAAGCTGCTTAAGCAAATGGACCATTGAAACTGAGTATTGTTTGATTATCATTAAACACTATACACCCCGCACTCAACCGAGAGAATTTACAAACTCAGCACCCACACTTTTTTGACCCCATTTTCCTTGGACTCCCTGCCCCCTACATCCTTTCCATGCTCTTCAGTCCAACAGTGGCTTACATACATGCCTATACCCAGTTGTGTGCATGTCTCAGTATAAGCGACAACACATTCAGTGCTCTCTTAGCAGAATTCTAACATATATGACTGATAAAACTATCATGTGGAAAGAAAAGGTGTTGAATTAACATGAATCAGAAAAGAGTGCAATAGTGTTGAAACCCCCCGCCAATTATTACTGACGTTTGACTACATTTGAATGTTATAAATATTTAGAGGTTCTTAAAAATGGAAACCAACGATTTTGTGTCACTGTTCTCTGAGCTTTACCTAAAGTGTGTAAACCCATTGCTTTAAATTTATTAATTAATTGAACTGTGCACAACTACATATACATATATAAAAAGGTTAGTCAATGTTACAATAGTTTTACTTTTGGTTTGGTAAATATATATAATAGTAATTTTCATGTATTAGTTAATTGTATGATATTTATCATTCATAATATAGCAATTGTTATTTAAGTGGGAGCTGACATTACAGAGCATCATATACTTTTTCATAAAACGCTTGCAGCAAAAATGCTTACAGCATTCACTGCATGGTGAAGCCTATTAGAATATACCTATAATATATAGGAAAAAAAAAAATTTAATTGATGACACAATAAGTGATTGTCTCTTTAAAACAGGCTGTAGAACTGATGTTATATGGCCTTCGTCGCCATCTTGTGGTTGTAAAAATGTATTATCAAATATTAAAAAAGTATAATACACAAAATATTTAGATTAAATATTACTTTAGTTTATATCAAGTATTGGTTATTAAACAATAACATTTAACAAACAATAATTTAAAAGTGCTAAGTAAATCAGTCAAAAGAATAACTACCAAGTTTTTCAGCAAAATATATTAAGCTATAAAACTTAACATTGCAGTCAAATCTATTTGCTCTGGAGTAAATAACTGATCACTGTGACCAAATATTGCCTTTAGATTTAGCTTAAACGAATTACATTTCACCACAGACTACTATGCAGACACCCATCAGACTCCTGAAAAAAAGTGTCCATCAGAAAAGTCCGCCATCTCCAAAATCATCAAGATACATTTTTAAATAGGCACTATCTTATTTGACACAAATACAGATACAAATATACCTACACTGCAATTTATTATCATGAGTTTTTTCACCAAGATCTTGTATTGCTGAGCAGACCTCATTCTTTGGGCACAAAACATGAACCTAAACCTAGACCTGACTAACTGCAACATCCCCAGGTCACATCACTGTCTCCAAGGGGCTGTATGGTTGGCACTAGGCATGATGGGTACATCACTTCATCCTCTCTTCTTACCCAGATCCACCCATCACTCTGGAATAGGCCACATAACCTTCTTACATTGTTACAGAGTCCAATCTTTATGCTCCATAGCAAACCTAAGCCTTTTTTCCAACTAGACTCTGTGATAAATTGATTTCTAAAGGCTGCACAGCTGTTTAGTCCCAATACCTCATAATCGTTCTTTTTTTTCTGAACACATTCCTTCCTCAAAGATAATGGTTCCACTATACTTCCAGTTTTTAATAACGTGTTGGACAGTTCTTATACCAATTTTAGTAGTTTTAGCAACCTCCTTCGATGTTTTCTTTGCTTGATACATGCCAATAATTTGCCCTTGAAACGATTAACATCTTTTCTATGATTACAGGATGTGTATTTGACATGGTTGTTTAAGAAATGAGAATCTATCCTCTGCATCAGTTAGGGTTAAATACCTAGTTACTAGCTAAATCACAATCAGCCATGCAGTAATTTTCCAATAGGAGGCTTTTAACTATTTGTTTAGTTAGATCTTTTTTGACAGGCAGTGTATAAGATTATATGACGTGTATAAAAGGTGTATGAGATATATGATTTTATGCAAAAACTAAATTATAGCGTGAAACACATTTTAGACACAACATAGTATTTTATCTGTTTTGCTAACAAAAGTAGTTCAATAACATTTTCTTTTTGCATCTGTATTGCTGGGTTTCTTGCCTGAATTAATCTTAAAAATTAATCATTCTTTAAGAGGTATATGTCTTTTCTAAAGTCATATTTATTTAACCTAAGCTGCGTTTAGCATCAATAAAACCTTTATTGCATTGAACACCCTGTTCTGATGACAGGAATTGCAATGAGAAAGCCATTGTTTGTGTTATTTTTTCTACTAGAACTTTAATAATTAAAAAAAAAAAACTTTTATAATGAATACTCCTGATGATACATTGAGGTTGCATTGCTACTTTAGTGCATTCAAATCAGCCTTAAGTGAGTCTAAACAGAATGATATTCTAGTTTGTCTGACCAACGGCAGATAGGAGGAGTGTTCAAGAAATGAAATGTTAGTAAACAATGGCCATTTTTGACAATTCTGTTTGATAACAGTAGCGACACATACTGCAATAAACAACACACTTTACTTTTAAACTTACTGACCGACTATGTAGGGAATAACAAATGAACAAAGAAAATAACACAATACTGAACTGTTGATATTTCAGGGCACAACAGAGTGAAATTCAACATCCATCACATACATTCGTCTATTCCTCTTCACAACCTTCCCAAACCCACTCAAAACAACCTGCTCTGCACTCTGGCTGTGATATTAATAATATTATTAGCAGGAGGCAGCTCAGCACAGAGCAGATGATGTCTACGTACTGCAATTTGGAGAAGCAGGAGCTGTCAGCGAGTGAATGCAGGTCTGGTGGAGTCCTGCAGGTCTCTGCTTGAAACACAATCTCTGTGTTTTACACCGCACGCCTCCCGCTAGCTACTTTATTGCTTGTTGTCTGTCTTTAGGTTTTCATTAAATCACATTGGATCAGCGAATTAGAAGAAAAAGGAAACAGCATGTTTGGTTAATTCTATTGATGTGCATTTATTCTGTGGATCATATTGATGTGTTATTTTCATTTTTTAAAAAGTGTGAAATTAAGAAAGTAACATTGATCCCAACAGGAGTGCAAATGAAAACAAGACTTGTGGTGACTGTGAATGGGAAAGGATAGTGTTGTGGCTATTTTCTTTAGGAGGCTCTCTCAATGGTAAAGAAGACAAAGTCTTACCCAAGATGTCTTTTAAAGTTTTATTCTTTGCAAAGAAGGTCAGACAGTCATACAGTAACACAGGTTCCTGCAGAGTGCGACACTCAAAGAAGAGTTTTTATCTAGTTTCGTCCCTCTAAAGCCCACAAGGCCATAGGTGACATAGCAAATGAATCATGTCACAGTTATCTTAACACTCATGATTCTCTTTTGGTTGTCTATATTTCTATCTGTCTATGTTTTGGTTGTCTATATTTCTATTCTATCTGTGACTATTACATACTGATTTATTTATTAGCTGAAATAGCTAAGGAAAAATATACTCATAAACTATTCACACGTTCCAAATCTGCATGATGATTTTTTTTTCCTTTTCTGTGAAACAACAAAAGATTGGGAAAATGATAAAGCTTTAAATGTTTAACCCTTGTGTACAATTGCAAAGCCATGGCAGCTATAATCCTGCATTCTTGATTGTTGGTGTTTTTTCCTGTGGGAAGATGTAAAATGATCAACAGTAAAAATTACACATCAGTTGGCAGCATTAACCCTTTAGATAGGCCTGTGCAAAAAATGTTTCAGGCTTTTATATGTAGTTCTATGGAGTAAAACAACAGATTATAGTGTGTGCATAAACACACTTACTATGTTTACTATGTTTTTCTCAGTCATATCAAGATAAGCGGCCTCACACATACACAGACACAATACTCCATATAAAAAACTACGTTTTTTTGCACTGCAACTAATGATTAACAGTAAAAAAAAAAAAACTGGCAAAACCGGCA
This sequence comes from Danio choprae, assembly GCA_903798125.1. NCBI lineage: Eukaryota > Metazoa > Chordata > Actinopteri > Cypriniformes > Danionidae > Danio > Danio choprae. The sequence goes on along the minus strand of CAIGQW010056847.1, from coordinate 213,773 downwards.
ACAATAATGAATGCATGATTATATGGTATTATGGCTTTGCAATCAGAAAATTTCATTTGAATGGAAGTCAATGGGGCAAAGCAGCCACAAACACAATGGAAGGGTTGTAAATTTGGCCAGAATGTATTGTTGAATTTTTTTAACTTTTCAAAGCATTTTCACAAAATATCCATTCATTTTCTTTTCGGCTTAGTCCCTTTATTAATCTGCAGAATGAACCGTCAACTTATCCAGCATATGTTTTACGCAGTGGATGCCCTTCTAGCTGCAACCCATCTCTCTCATCCACACACATACACTACGGACAATTTAGCCTACCCAATTCACCTGTACCGCATGTCTTTGGACTTGTGGGGGAAACCAGAGCACCCGGAGGAAACCCCCGCAAACACAGGGAGAACATGCAAACTCCACACAGAAATGCCAACTGACCCAGCCGAGGCTCAAACCAGCGACCTTCTTGCTGTGAGGCGATCGTGCTACTCACTGCGCCACCGTGCAGCCCTTCACAAAATATGTGTTAAAATAAGATTTGTTACCAAAAACATTTCCACTTGCTGAAACGCATAGAAAGTTGTGGCCAAATTAAAACTGAAAATCAGCACAGAGCGGATGAAAACATTCCCAACAGCACACAAGGGTTCAACACAAGTATTTATGATACATTATCAAAATGTAAACATCAAAATGTTTCAGATTTGTCGGTGCCAATGGCGAAGTGGAAAGTGCACCGACACATGCACTCCGGTGCTCACGGCGACCTGAGTTCGATTCCCGCCTCAAGGTCCTATGCCGATCCTTCCCCTCTCTCTGCTCCCCACACTTTCCTGTCAATTCTCTACTGTCCTATCCATTAAAGGTGAAAAACCCGAAAAAAAAAAAAAAAAATTATTACAAAATGTTTCAGATTTCAAGTTGCAGAAAATGTCATACTATTTTTGTGATGTTTTGTTGTCATTTAAAAAAAAATTATTCTGCATTGCCGAACAGATTAAAAATCATACTTTTAAAATAATTTCTTAAATTAATTAAAGAATTTAGATTTTTTGGTGAACTATTAAAATGTAGCATACTAGTTGACAAAGATAATGCATTAGCTACTTTGGCAAAAGGACACTTCCTCAGATATAGTAGTTTTGGATTTTGTGTTTTCTGAAAAAGTCCTTTTATGTTTTATTCTTTTATGTCCTGCATAAACCTAATGAGGATCCAAACAGTGACAAATGTAAAACTGTACAGTTTTTTTTCCCTTCACAAACATGCATAAAATGATACTGAAGAACATCTGGGCAGCATGGTGGCGCAGTGGGTAGCACAATCGCCTCACAGCAAGAAGGTCGCTGGTTCTGTGTGGAGTTCTGGCGTTTCTCTGTGGAGTTTGCATGTTTTCCCCGTGTTTGCGTGGGTTTCCTCCGGGTGCTCCGGTTTCCCCAACAAGTCCAAAGACATGCGGTACAGGTGAATTGGGTAAGCTAAATTGTCCGTAGTGTATGAGTGTGAATGGGTGTGTATGGATGTTTCCCAGTTATGGGTTGCAGCTAGAAGGGCATCCGCTGCGTAAAACATATGCTGGATAAGTTGGCGGTTCATTCCGCTGTGGCGACCCCAGATTGATAAAGGGACTAAGCCGAAAAGAAGAATGAACGAAGAACATAAGTTTTATTAAGGCATTTATGAGTACTGTCATAATAAGTTTAGATGGCATTTTTCTTAGAATTTAATCAATATTAATACGACTAAAGCAGTTACTTACAGTTGTAACCACGGCCATATCACCCTGCAGCCCAAGACCAGTTACTCACTGAAGCTAAGCAGGGCTGAGCCTGGTTAGTACCTGGATGGGAGATCACATGAGAAAACTAGGTTACTGTAGGAAGTGGTGTGTGTGTGAGTCCTAATGCCCCAGTAAGGTGAAAGGGACACCATATGTCAGTGAGCACCGTCTTTTGGATGAGACGTTAAACCGAGGCCCTGACTCTCTGTGGTCATTAAAAATCCCATGGCACTTCTCGTAAAGAGTAGGGGTGTAACCTCGGTGTCCTGACCAAATTTCCTTCATTAGTTCTTACCAATCATGGCCTCCCAATCACCCTCATCCACTGAATTGGCTCTATCACTGTCTCTCCACTCCAATAACTGGTATGTAGAGCGCACTGGCGCTGTTGTCCTGTGGCTCATCCAAGTGGAAGCTGCACACTGGTGGTGGTGAGAAGTGACCCTGACATGATTGTGAAGTGCTTGTGTGTATGCTCATACACGATAAATACACATTACATTAACCAAGGAAACGCTGTCACTCCTGCAGTCTTTATACACCCCCAGCTGGAACTTCGATTTTTAGCATATCTACCTTTTTATGTTTGTGCCAGAATGTTTTATGTAGCATAATTTCAGTCAGATTTTTTTGTCACTACGTATTTTGAAAATATACAATCTATTTTAAATATATACCCAAGCTAATGTATGTTGCTCATTTGTGTGGATCATGTGTAAAGTGTAGTTGTTGCAAATAAACATTTTGCACATAACCATTTATTTCTGGTTTCTAGTTAAAAATAGAACAAAGAACAATCTAAATAAACAAAATGAAAAACAAAATGTTTTCTTCCAAGTTTTCTATATCAATATTGTTAATTATTTTAGCCACAATACATGTGTTGTGAAAAATCCAATATTGTAGCCTTTTACATTACCATATTTAAAAACAATACCATAATATAAAAACAAAACTGGCTTTTATTATGTATATTTTGTGACAGAATTTACTCTACATCTAATCTGTATCAAAACAGATTCTGTTTTTTGTGGATGCATCTTGTGACATCATGTCCTGTTTTTGTTCATTTAAACTTATTTGGTCATTTGAAATGAACAAAAATTAAATGTAACTTTGTGCATGGTCCAGATAGCTTTTCTTTAAAGCACTGTTCTGTAAAGCTCTTTTCTTTAAAGAGCTGTTGTTTTGGCACATTCGTGTATAATCCATTCATTCGATTATTCTAAATACTCTGGACAATGAAACACCACAAAAACAGTCAACATTTCATTTTTTTTTTGTTTATTCTGTAGACAAAAAAGCTAATATGTTATCCTGTTTTTAACTCAAAACGGAGAATTAAAACAAACACAAAACAAAAACGAAATAATGAATCAAAAAACTGCATTTATTTGTTTACTCATTTGATGAAAAAAAAAAAACGAACACCAAAAAAACGAGATTTCAACATTTTTCTGCCGATTTATTAGGTGATGTGTGGGATTTAAATCAAACTTCGCTTATCAACACATACATAAAACACGTACACATATACACTTAAATTACGCACATATACACTATTGCCTGTTCAAAACAATATATATGAAACTCTCTTATACATATAAACTCGATCCTTGCATATACATCCACATACACACGCACCTACACATCAACTCGCTACATGCAAACACACTTATACACACTCGCATATACATAGCCTATATAAACTCGATCCTTGCATAAACACCCACATTAACACACGCACATACGTATAAACTCGCTGCCTTCAATCACACCTATACTCGCATATAGTTTACATATAAACTTGATCTATGCATATGCACCTATAAACTCTCGCATATGAGTAAACTCATTACGTGTATAAACACCTAACTCTCGCGCAAACATACAAAATAAAATTCAAACATATATACAATTAATCACGAATCAGGTTATTGCAAAGCTTATGAAATAGAAAGAATGCAATTAATAAAGGTATTACATCTGTTAAATAATGAAAACGTGATATAAAACAAAATAAAATATTATATAAATAGACTATAAAAAATATGTAAGAAAGATAGTCACAATTTTTTGTTAAACCTTTTAATTTATTTAGGTAATTACATACATACATAAAAATGGACAATATCTACAATTTCAAGGCTGATTTAAAGGTTTAGAAACCAAAGGACTTTCAAGTCGAAAAGCAACCAGAACTATACTTAAACAACTAAACTCCTTTTTTATTATTATAATTATTATTCTATTTAATTTTTTTCTTACGATGTGGATGTCATAATTGCAAGATTTTGGTATCGTTTTGATTTGTTAAATATTCAGCATATACAAAAAAAAACGATGATGAAAAGTCTCTTTTCATCACGTTGGTCAAGCTAACCCCCAAGAACCAGCTATATATAATATAATATAATATAATATAATATATATAATATATAATATATATATATATCTCCAGATCCTCTGGACACTGCTTCTTTTACGGCGGCTGTTTATTGGTGACAGGCAAACCCACTCAAAAATTGCATTCCCGCCTCCCGTGACATCAATAAAAAACAAACTAAACATAATATTAAATAAATATATTTTATTCTAAATAATTATTTATGCAACCTTATATTTATTAAAACCATTGCTTTCCAATCATTTATTTGCATAATAAACATTTTTTTATTTGCTGAAGCATTCCCTAGCATTATCTTTTTTAAAAACATTTTATATTTAACAATCAATTTTCATTATTCAACAGATGTAATTTCTCTATTAATCGCATTAATTCACTGTCTATTAATTCACAACTAATTGTATAAACGTTTGTGAATTTCATTTTATATGTTTGCACGAGTGTTATTTGGGTGTTTATGCACGCATCGAGTTTATATTCATATGCGAGAGTTTATGGGTGCATATGCATAATCAAGTTTATATGTATATAGTGTGTATAGGTGTGTTTGTATGCATCAAGTTTTTATGTATAAGCGAGTTTCATATACCAATAGTATACCAATATTATAGGTGTATATGTGAGTAATTTATAAGTGTTTGGGCAGCGTGGTGGCGCAGTGGGTAGCTCTGTCACCTCACAGCAAGAAGATTGCTGGTTCAAGCCTCCACTGGTGTCAGTTGGCATTTCTGCGTGTAGTTTGCATGTTTTCCTTGTGTTCTCGTCGGTATCCTCCGTGTGCTCCGGTTTCCCCCACAAGTCAAAAGACATGCGCTATAGGTGAATTGAGTAAGCTAAATTGTCCGTAGTGTATGTGTGTGAATGAGAGTGTATGAGTGTTTCCCAGTGATGGGTTGCAGCTGGAAGGCCATCCGCTGCATAAAACATATGCTGGATAAGTTGGTGGTTCCGCTGTGGCGACCCCTGATTAATAAAGGGACTAAGCTGAAAAGAAAATGAATGAATGAATGAATGAATGAATGAATGAATGAATGTACGTGTTTTATGTATGTGTGGATAAGCGAAGTTTGATTTAAATCCTACACACCGCCTCAGCTATTGACCAATCGGGAGAAAAAGGGGCGTCTCATGCATGACCACACGTTGAAATCTCGTTTGTTTAGTGTTTGTTTTTTGATCAAACGAATAAATGCAGTTTTTTGACTCATTATTTCGTTTTTGTTTTGTGTTTGTTTTAATTTTCCATTTTGAGTTAAAAACAGGATAACAGATGAGCTTTTGTTTTTTTGTGCCTACAGAATAAACAGGAAAACAAAATATTGACTGTTTTAGTGGTGATTCATTTTCCAGAATAAATGGAATAATCGAATGAACGAATGATACACAGACCTTACTCGCTTTTGCACTTTTTACTCCGGTGTCACTTGAAACAACAACTCAACCTCACTGTCAGTCCATTTAAAAAGCTCAGTGATTTTCATCGACATATTGCTGTCACATTTCAAAGAACTAGAAAGAAATAAACATTCTGGCATGCTTAATTATTTTACGGAAAGTGCATAAACAACATAACGCATAAGCAGTAGAAGCACAAAAGTGTTTTAAGCCATTTCAGTGTGGATCTGTGGAGGCACAAAAATGACATTTTCAAATTTATCCAGATTGTTTAATTAAACAAAATTTGGCAATTGTGAACACACCCTTAAAGTCAACTTTTAATTTCCAATCATATCAATAAACATTCTTAATCTTGTTTTCATATTACTATGTTTCTGCTGCATGTTTAATCCACTGTTTGAAGTATTGCACTTCCAGCGCTCTTGTTTTGATGACAGACTGTGGGTCAAGCTCATTGTTGTAGCGCAGATCAAGATGGTGAGCGCCTCCGTCAATCATAATGGCAAGCAGAGATTCAGACAGACTCTTGGTCACTCCACCACTCATCCATGGGTCTAGATTCCCATTACTAAAAAAGAAGACAGGTTGTATATTTAAGATCTGTACTTAAACTAGAACATATAACTTAAATGTTTCAATTATACAATATATATTTAAATGCTAAAATTTTTGACAAGACTAAAACAAAAACTTTTAATTTGTTTTGGATGTTTATTTACACAACATTGTTTTGGGTCCTAAAAAATGTAAGGTTAATTGCTGGTTTCTAAATTTTGGTCTGGTCCCGCATAACTGGATTTCTTGTTTATGCCAAATTTTAACCTTCTCACGAACATAAACATTTTGTTTTTTTAAATATTTATTTTTGTTTTCATCACAAAGTGAAAATGCAATAAAACCAAAATGAATAAACAGCTTTAGAAATTGTTCCCTGTGTGGGAGGAAATTATACATGCCCCCTCTCCGCTGATTGGTCGACCAAACATCAAACCTTGCCGTCATCAGCTGTTCCTCAGTTTTGCAAGGTTTCCTTTTAATAACTAGAAAAGTGATCGATTTTTGGAATATTATGATAATTATTCAGTAATGTCACTGATGCACAAGTCTTTCCTCAGTAGTTGTTTATCTTATGTAATTTATTAATACATATTAGTGTGTATCTTTTGGTTATTATTCTGAAATGCAGGATATACTGGTAAGTTAAAAGCGCTGTTATTTCAGTGATTAGACGTACTTATTTGAGATGCCATTTTGCAAAACATCGTTACATGAAATGGGCATGAAGTTGACCTTACTTATTGTACTCTGCAAATGACTGACAGTAGTAATAAAAACTTTACAAAACTAGAAAAAGCAACATGCAGCATGCTCAATCTATGGGTAATGTTTAATAGCCATTATAACATAAAATAGGAAGTGCTTTCTCAGCTAAGAACAGATAAAATCTCTGAAATAACACTTGGAATGATAAAGCCAGAAAGATAAAGAGTATTTTTACTGTATTTACTGACGTCAATCAAATGTCAGTTTGCTTTTGATGAGGTTTACAGTTTTTTCCCTTGACTCTAACAATGTTATATTTAAAGCAAAATTTAGTAATTTAATCAGAATAATATAGGCTGATAACAATTTAATAACTGACTTCTATAGCATTATTGTGCTGCATAAGTGGCAATATCTGCATCTAAAGTTTAATTAGATAATAAATGCATTTACATAACAATTAAAGCGGCAACATTTTATGTAATTCAATTTAAACATAACATTCAGATCACAGAGGTGATCGACAAAATAATAATTGGATTCTAAAAATGCCAGCAGGTGGCAGCAAGTGACTGCATTACTAAACGAGTCGTTTATTTAACCGATTCGTTTGAATTAATGATTTGTTCAGTAAGTGTTGCTACCTGGTTGCTACTAAATCCAGCCATTCGCGAATGATATAAGATCATCATACTTAATATTACTGATATATAACTTTTCTCAGCATATTGAAGTTATGGCTGCTGCATATTACACTGAAGTCAGGTATGCCGGTCACTACAAATTAATTTGCTCCATGCAATGTAATCAAATGTGACAGTTTTACAACGGATTATGTATATATATATATATATATATACATACATATATAAAACACTTTTTATTTTAACTTTTTATCTGCACCTAGGGCCACAGTAACTTCATCCCATGCTGTTTCCCTAACCTGAAAGTCTTTATTTGACTAATTATGTAGATCATAAGGAACTGTATGCTTCTAAAGCTCTATGGAAAATGTCATTCTTGTCTTTTCAGGTGCACCTGTGATATCAATTGATTTTGTTTTTGATTGTCAGCATGATGTATACTGTAGTTATAATAATATTATACAACGTATTTATAATAATATTTATACATAATCAAACTAGTGCACAAGCTAAGCAAAACTGATACAAAAAAATCATTTAGTTTTGTTGTTTGGGCCCAAACAAATATTTGTAGCATTTTTAATCATTTACTGTAAGCTCATTTGACTGACTATATAAAAATCTGTGGATATTATCGATGCATTTATTGGGTAAAATTGCAACTTTTTACTGTCAATAAATGTGTTTCTGGTCATTATCAATGCATTGTCACTATAATTGAACTTAAGCAGCACAGCAAAAACAAACACTGGGCCAATGCAATCTCTAATCTGTTGATATGGATGCCACAAAAAACAAAAACAAAGCAAAACACATGCTGTTTACACTCTGCTTGCACGTGTGGTGTGAAAGAAGCTTTACTGATTTATTTTTTTGCATGTTTCACACATATTTTTGCCATAAACATGTCACACACGTTTCAGATCATCAAACTATTTTTAATATTAGTCACAAGATAACACAAGTAAACATATCTAGCAATATTAAAATAAAGGTTTTTATTATTAAGGGAAAACAAAATACAAAACTACATAGCCCTGTGTAAAAAAGTGTTTTCCCCCCTGTTAAAACTCTGGTTAAATCACAACTGAGTTCAATTTCTCTAGCCACATCTAGACCTGATTACTGCCAGACCTGTTCACAATAAAGAAATCACTTAAATACGACACCTGTCTGACAAAGTTAAGTACACCAAAAGATCCTCAAAATCTAGACATCATACCAAGATCCAAAAAATTCAAAACAAATGAGAAAGAAAATAATTGAGATCTCCCAGTCTGGAAAAGGTTATAAAGCAATTTCTAAAGCTTTGGGTCTGCAGCTAACCACAATGAGAGCCATTGTCTATAAATGGCCAAAACATGGAACAAATTTAGCCAGGTCAGGGAGCAGACAGACTGGCTAAACCAACCGTGTGCTAGCCTCCACAGTTTACCAAACTCAGATAATCTGCAGTACATAGAGCTGCCTAGATATTATAACATAGAGACTGTGTCTGTTACTCAAGCTTCTAAATATAAAAAAACCCCTCCCAAACCCTTTCAAAGGTAACAATCTAATTGATGTTCATCAAATTAAAAAACAAAGGTAATAAAAAGATGAAACTCTGATTATATATCCTTTTCACATTTCCGGGTTTCTCAGTAGCGAAAGTCGTCATAGTTGGGAAAACTTAGAGTGCAGTGAATGGGAGTACAACAAATAATTTTTTTACAACCTTATTTCCTCAAATAATAAAAGAAAAACTCCACTATGATGTTATAAAGACTTTCAGAAAAAGGAAACAAAATTGTGTGATGGCAGCCAGAGGAGAGAATAACATCAAATTTACTGTCCTGTCCCATAGACGCTGCATTAGAAACACCTCACACAATCTGTAATTCGCTTTTTGTAAATTGAAGCAAAGATGATATAAAACATACACAAATACATATAAATGTTCATACATTTTTTAAAAAGTCAAAATATTAAAAACTTTCAAGGATTTAAGATGCCCATGACAGTTAAACGCGTCATAACAGGCTTGTGAAAAGGGTTCATTGAACATTAGATCACTCACCTCTAAAACTCTTTTTGTTAATGATTTGATAACAAAGATTAAATTTCGATTTCGATCTTAAGCAAGATGCACTCTGTCTAACAGAAACCTGGCTAAAACCAGATGATTACATAAGCCTAAACAAGTCCTCACCTGAAGGATATAATTAAAAACACGAGCCTCGTCTTAAAAAGAAAGGTGGAGGCATTGGCATAAACTATAGTAATATTTTTAGTATCACTCTGCAATCTGGCTTTATAATAATTCATTTGAAGTAATAGTGTTGTATATTTCAGTGTACAATATAAACAGTAAATCTTAACAGTAAATCTAAACAGTAAATATAGGCCTCCATGGCACCACACCAACTTTACAAAAGAATTTGCTGATTTCTTATCCGAAATACTTTTGGCCAGAGATAAAGTTTTAAATGTTGGTGATTTATGAATATTCATATAGATAATGAAAAAGATGCTTTAAGTCTGGCCTTCCTAGACATACCAGCGTCTCTGAACTGCTTGTGTCAGTACCTACTCATCGGCATAATCATACCTTAGACCTAATATTATCACAAGGTATCAATATTGATAATGTTGATGTTGTGCAGCAGAGTGATGACATTTCAGATCAGTATTTAATCTTGTTCATTTTTGCATTGGTGGGTCTACAAAACCAGCTTCTATTTATAAATATGGTAGAATAATCACCTCTAGCACTAAAGATTACTTTATCATGAACCTACCTGATCTTTCTCATTTTCTTAGCATTCAAGACAGCCTAGAAGAGCTTGACGCTAAAACTATTGATTCTGTCCTTTCTAATACTTTAGACAGTTGCTCAGTTACGCTTAAAAAAAATTAAGAAAAAAAAATCAGATGCCGTGGCACAATGAGCAAACTTGTGCCTTAAAGAAAACAGCCTGGAAAATGGAAGGTAGATGGAAGAAGTCAAAACTTTCTTTTTCAGGTTAGGTTTTTCGTCTGGTCTGGAAAAAAAGTTTACTTAACGTTAGAAAAGCTTTAAAGTCTGCCATATCTGCTTATTTTTTAACTTTAATGGAAAGAAATTGAACACAATCCTAGGGTCCTGTTTAACACAGTGGCTAAAAATAACTAAAAACAAAAAATGTATTTTCTAACTAAAAAAATAAAGCATCGGCATACATTTCTCAACATAGCAGAAATGACTTTATGAATTTCTTCACATGGAAGATTGATGATATCAAAGATAAAATAAGCACCATCAATCTGCCTCCTACAGCATCGTCCAAATAAACTTCAGACTTCAGCAGTTGACGAGGAATATTGGTCTAGACTGTTCTATGTTATATCCTATACCGACAAAATTATTAAAACAATTGTTTTCAGAAGTTTCTGAACCTGTTCTTAACATTTTGAATTCATCCCTACCTTTAGGATAAAGTGCATCCGGAAAGTATTTTTTTATGTTACAGCCTTATTCCAAAAAGGATGAAATGCATTACGAGCTTGATGTAGAAAACCAGCAGTATGGATGCTATCTTTACTAATACTCTAAATACTGTGGCACCCATCAAATTAAAAAAGGCTGGAGAGAATAAAACTACACCATGGTTATACTCGCACTCTCAAAACAGCAACCCGTGCCCTGGAACGTAAGTGAAAAAACTCAATTAAAGATCTTTAGAATCGCGTACAAAGGTAGTATGTCCGCCAGGGCTGAGCACCTCCGCAAACTGATAGAAAATAATCATAACAATCCTAGATTCTTATTTAACACCATTGGTAAATTACTAAATAATCGGTCCCCTTTGGAACAAAATATCCCACCGCAAATTAGTAGTGATGACTTAATGAATTTTTTCAGTGATAAAATAGAAGGCTTCAGACAGAAAATAGAAGATGCTAAACTTTCTGCACCACATTCAGATTCATTAAACTTTCCACTGAATCAAAATAATCTACAGTGCTTCAAAATGATAGAACAAGAAGAGCTAGATAAACTTATAAATGGTTCTAAACCAGCTACATGTATGTTAGACCCAAATCCAACAAAATTACTGAAAGAGTTGCTACCTGTAGTAGGAGAACCTCTTCTTAATGTTATTAACTCTTCTTTATCTTTAGGCCATGTTCCAAATCCTTTCAAGCTAGCTGTTATTAAGCCTATTATTAAGAAACCACAACTGGACCCCAGCAACTTAGCTAATTATAGGCCTATTTCAAATCTTCCATTTATGTTTAAAATACTAGAAAAAGTAGTTGCTGGCCAATTATGCTCCTTTCTGCAGATGAACAAGGTTTTTGAAATGTTTCAGTCAGGTTTCAGGCCTCATCACAGTACAGAAACTGCATTAGTGAATTATAACCAACGATTTACTAAGAGTAAATCGTTGGTTATAATACACTGCTGACCAAGGGTGCATCTTGTTATTAGTTTTACTTGATCTCAGTTTGACACCATCGACCACAATATCCTCATAGACCGCTTAAATTCTACAGGTGTCCAGGGACAGGCTCTACAATGGTTATAGTCATACTTAACTGACCGTTACCAGTTTGTGAATATAGATAGACAGCTTTCACAAATCAGGCCAGTAAAGTATGAGGTGCCTCAAGGGTGAGTTTTAGGCCCTTTGCTGTTTACGATATACATGCTACCCCTGGGAGACATTATTAGAAGATTATATATTTCAACAAATTATATATTTCAATTATGTTATATATTTCAACAAAACCTGATGAGACATCTGAACTGTCTAAGCTAACTGAGTGTATTAAAGATGTTAAAGACTGGATGACCAACAATTTTCTTCTCTTAAATTCAGACAAAAAAGAATTATTACTTATTGGGCCTAAATCCTGTACACAGCATATCTCACAACTCGACCTGCAATTAGAGGGATACAAAGTTAGCATAAGCTTTACTGTAAAAGATCTGGGCGTTATATTAGACAGCAATTTACCTTTTGAAAATCATATCTCCCATGTCACAAAAGCCGCCTTCTTTCATCTGAGAAATATTGCTAAATTACGAAATATGCTATCTATCTCAGATGCAAAAAAGCAAGTTCATGCTTTTATGACTTCTAGGCTGGATTACTGTAATGCTCTGTTTGCTGGTTGCCCAGCATCCTCTATTAATAAACTTCAGCTAGTACAAAATGCAGCTGCCAGAGTTCTTACCAGGTCTAGAAAATATGATCATATCACCCCAATTTTATCCCCCTTACACTGGCTGCCTGTTAAGTTCTGTATTAATTACAAAATATCAGAATCAGAATCAGAAAGAGCTTTATTGTCAGGTATGTTCACACATACGAGGAATTTGCTTTCGTGACAGAAGCTTCTACTGTGCAACAGAATCACAAAGACAGGACAAAAAACAGATAATAAATATATTTCAAAAATAGAAGTAGTGAATGCAGATATGCAGGTTGACAGGTGTATGTACAGGTATATTACTATATACAGCGTTATATGTGCAGCTATTATGTGCAAACTGGCATGTAAAGTATGTTTTAAATAAGTGTATGTGTCTAAAGTGTATAGCAAGTAGTGATGTTTGTCACAATTACTATCCTAAAGTGTTCATAAGATGGATTGCCTGAGGGAAGAAACTGTTTCTGTGTCGGGCTGTTCTGGTGCACAGTGCTCTGTAGCGTCGACCAGAAGGTAAAAGTTCAAAGAGGCAGTGTGCTGGGTGTGAGGGGTCCAGAGTGATTTTGGCAGCCCTTCTGCTCGCTCTGGATAAGTACAGTTCTTGGAGAGTAGGGAGGGTTGTACCAGTGATTCGCTCAGCAGTCCGAACTATTCGACGTAGTCTTCGGAGGTCTGATTGGGTAGCTGAGCTAAACCAGACAGTTATTGAAGTGCAGAGGACTGATTCAATGATGGAAGTGTAGAACTGTTTCAGCAGCTCCTTTGGAAGGTTGAACTTCCTCAGCTGACGAAGGAAGTACAGCCTTTGTTGAGCTTTTTTGACAATGGAGTCAATGTGAGTGTCCCACTTCAGGTCCTGAGAGATGGTGGTGCCCAGGAACCTGAATGACTCCACTGCTGCCACAATGCTGTCCATGATGCTCAGTGGGGGGAGAGCAGGGGGGGGTTCTCCTGAAGTCCACTTTCATCTCCACTGTTTTGAGCGTGTTCAGCTCCAGGTTGTTGTGACTGCACCAGACAGCCAGCTCCTTAACCTCCTGTCTGTAAGCAGACTCATCACCGTCCTGAATGAGGCCAATAAGTGTGGTGTCATCTGCAAACTTCAGGAGCTTGACAGAGGGGTCCTTTGAAGTGCAGTAATTTGTGTACAGGGAGAAGAGCAGAGGGGAGAGAACACACCCCTGGGGGGCGCCAGTGCTGATTGTGCGGATACTGGATGTGAATTTTCCCAGCTTTACCAGCTGCTGCCTGTCCGTTAGGAAGCTGTTGATCCACCGACAGACAGAGGTGGGCACGGAGAGCTGAGTTAATTTGGGCAGGAGAAGTTTTGGGATGATAGTGTTAAAAGCAGAGCTGAAGTCAACAAACAAGATCCTCACATAGGTCCCTGGTCTGTCTAGGTGTTGCAGAACATAATGCAGTCCCATATTGACTGCATCATCCACAGACCTGTTTGCTCTGTAGGCAAACTGAAGAGAATCCAGTGAGGGTTTAGTGATGTTCTTCAGATGGGCCAGCACCAGTTTTTCAAAAGACTTCATGACCACAGATGTTAGCGCCACCGGTCTGTAGTCATTTAGTCCACTAAGTTTTGGTTTCTTTGGGATGGGTATGATAGTGGAGCGTTTGAAGCAGGAGGGCACTTCACACAGCTCCAGTGATCTGTTGAAGATCAGGGTGAAGATGGGGGCCAGTTGGTCAGCACAAGATTTTAGACAGGCTGGTGTTACAAGATCTGGGCCTGGTGCTTTTTTCCTCTTCTGTTTCCGGAAAACCTGGTGCACATCATCTTCACTGAACTGAAGTGCAGGTGTGGGGGAGACGGGGGGTGGATGAGGTGTTAATGGTGGTGTGAAGAGCAGTTCAGAGTGGGTGTGGGGTGTTTTCTCAAACCTGCAGTAAAACTCATTCAGGTCGTTAGCAAGTCGTTTGTTGTCTACAGTGCTGGGGGATGGTGTCTTATAGTTTGTGATATTTTTCAAACTTTTCCACATGGATGCTGAGTCGCTGGAAGAAAACTGACTCCTTAGTTTCTCAGAATAGTTCCTTTTTGCCACTCTGATCTCCTTTTCCAGTGTGTATTTGGCCTGCTTATACAAGGCCCTCTCCCCATTTCTGTAAGCAACCTCTTTGGCCTGACGTAGCTGTCTGAGTTTTACAGTGAACCATGGTTTGTCATTGTTGTATGTGAGTTGAGTCCTGGTGGGAATGCACATGTCTTCACAGAAACTGATATAAGATGTTACAGTCTCTGTGAGCTCATCCAGATCGTTTGTAGCAGCTTCAATAACGCTCCAGTCATTGAGGTCGAAACAGGCTTGTAGATCCCGCTCTGTTTCGTTAGTCCATCTTTTCACAGATCTTAATACAGGTTTGGCTGTTTTCAGTTTCTGCCTGTAGGTTGGTATGAGATGAACCAAACGATGATCAGAGTGCCCCAAAGCTGCTCGTTGGACAGAGCGGTATGCATCCTTTATTGTGGTATAGCAATGATCCAATGTGTTACTGTCTCTTGTGTGACATGTAACATGTTGTCTATATTTTGGCAGTTCACGGGATAGTTTTGCTTTGTTAAAATCCCCGAGAATGATTAAAACAGAGTCCGGGTGTTGTTGCTCCATCGCCGAGATCTGATCAGCTAGTTTCTGTATCGCCAGGCACGCGTGCGCGTGCGGAGGAATGTAAACACTGACGAGGATGAACGAGCAGAACTCACGCGATGAGTGGAAAGGCTTACAGTTAATAAACAGTGCTTCTAGGTCGGGACAGCACATCTTCTTTAAAACTGTTACATCTGTACACCACCTTTCATTGATGTAAAAGCATGTCCCACCACCGCGCGATTTCCCCGTTGATTCTCTGTCGCGATCCGCTCTGAACAGCTGATAGCCCGGTAGATGAAGCGCGTTGTCCGGTATGGCGTCATTCAGCCAGGTTTCCGTGAAACACAGAGCAGCAGAATGCAAGAAATCCCTGTTTGTCTGAGAGAGTAGAATGAGTTTGTCTATTTTGTTGGGTAGAGAGCGGAGATTCGCCAGGTGGATGCTAGGCAACGCGGTTCGAAATCCACGCTGTCTGAGTTTCACAAGCGCGCCTGCACGCTTCCCCCATCTGCGCGCCCGAAAGCGTTTGAAAGCGAAAGCTCCGCAGACTACTATGTCCAGCAAAACATCACACAAGTCTATATCTGGAAAGATATTTGGTGGAGTATGCGTCCGAATGTCCAACAATTCGTCTCTGGTGAAACTAATTGTAGGAATGTGACTAAAAACAGGACAAACTAACAAAAAAACAATAACAACTGCAGAGCGTGACACGAAGGCGGCCATCGTCGTTGGCGCCATCTTGGTTTTTACCAATATTGCTTCTTACCTATAAAGCTTTAAATAATCTAGCTCCTGTTTATCTAACCAACCTTCTGTCTCGGTACAATCCACCCTGCTCGTTAAGATCTAAAAACTCAGGGCTTCTGGCATACACTCAATGCATCACATAACGGTATGATGCATGAGTGTGCTCCACACAGGCGAGCTGGCTTGACAACCACCTGTAGAACACACTCCTCTCCTGTCTTAATGCACCAGACATTGTGTTAGAAACTCTCATATGCTTTACATGTTTGTTTCTATGTTTGTTTATATAACTGCTATTTTTATCTATAACAATCCATTTTTGCATCTCGTTTAAATACACTATGAACAGCAGCTACGCTAATTCTTTTCTTTATTTTCTATTTCCACCTGGGGATACTCATCCCGAGGCCCCTACAGGCTATGCAGCGCCATTGAGCAATCCAAGACCTGTGAAGAGATGATCCCAAGGTATCCTGGACCAGGCCGTATCCCGAGCTGATGCTGTGGTGGTCATGGAGGAATGGAATGCATGAGACTGATTGCTGAAAGGCCACAGTGACAAACAAGTCCACGCTTTGATCCTATGGGCCAGCCTGACCTCCCGCCGGTGCCCTACCACACCTGCAGCTTTTCCACGATGGACCTCCAGCTTCTCCAGCCTCCAGCGCCTAGACTGCAGCTCCAGAAGTTTGGCCAGAGGAATAATGATTGTGCCCAACAGAGCCTGGTTTCTCTCTAGGTTTTTTTTTCCTTCACTTCGTCAATTGGTGAAGTTTTTTCCCTCGCCACTGTTGCCACTGGCTTGCTCGGATCGGGACTTGTGGAGCTGCGCTTCCGTGGATTTGCTCTTCAGTGTTTGAACTTTCAGCAGTGAAACCTTAAACTACACTGAACTGAACTGAACTAAAATGAACTTCAACTCTGAAATCTGGACTTTACTAGAACATGTTAAGCTGCTTTGACACAATCTACATTGTAAAAAGCGCTATATAAATAAACTTGAATTTAATTGAATTTAATTGCTCAACATTCTACACACAATATCCCATAATGACAATGTGAAAAAAGATTTTAAAAAGATTATTGCAAATTTATAAAAAATACAAAAACCTTAAAAAAAAACATGTACATACAGTAGTTGGTCTGTTACACTTAAAAAAGATAAAGGGGAAAAAAAAATCGGACACCATGGCATAATGAGCACACACGTGCCTTAGAGAAAGCAGCCTGGAAAATGGAACGTATATGTAAGAAATCAAAACTAGAGGTTTTTCGTCTGGCCTGGAAAGAAAGTATACTTAACTATAGAAAAGCTTTAAAGTCTGACAGTTCTGCTTATTTTTCAACTTTAATAGAAGAAAATAAACACAACCCTAAGGTCCTGTTTAACACAGTAACTAATCTAACTAAAAATAAAGCATCAACATGCATTTCTCAACACAGCAGTAATGACTTTATGATTTTTTTCACATGCAAGATTATTGATATCAAAGATAAAACAAGCACCATCAATCAGCCTCCTACAGCATCATCCAAATTAGAGCACTGTAGACCGTTAATGGTTAAACTTCAAACTTTTTCAGCAGTAGGTGAGGAAGAACTGTCTAAACTGATAAATTCGTCCAAATAAATGACGTCTTTGCTAGATCCTATACCGACCAAAATATTAAAACAATTGTTTTCAGAAGTTTCTGAGCCTGTTTTTAATGTTTTGAATTCATCCCTTTTTTAGGATATGTTCAAAAAATTTTTTTACTAGCTGTAATTAAGCCTTTTATTAAAAAAAAAACACAGCTTGATCCCAAAGATCCTAGAAAATATCTGCTCAATTATGTTCCTTCCTGCAAAGAAACAATACTTATGAAAAATTTCAATCTGTATTTAGAGCATTTCATAGCACAGAAACAGCACTCCTAAGAGTTACAAATGACCTACTTCTGTCGTCCTATCGTGGTTGCATTTCTCTCATTGTTATTGGACCTCAGTGCTGCATTTGATACAATCGATCATAATATTCTCCTTAATAGGCTTGAAAATTATGTTGGTATTACAGGAACTGCATTGGTCTGGTTCAGGTCTTATCTATCTGAACGTTATCAATTTGTATCAGTTAATGAAGAGGCATCATACAGATCAAAAGTACACCTGGTCCCTTACTTTTCACACTATGCTACTGCTAGGCGATATCATTAAAAAACATGGAGTTAGCTTCCACTGTTATGCTGATGATACACAAGTTTATATCTCCTCTCAACCTGATCATTTGTATGAATTTACGAAATTAACAGATTGTATAGCTGATATTAAAAATTGGATGACTAAAAACTTCTTATTACTAAATTCAGATAAAACCGAGGTCTTGCTTGTTGGACCCAAAAATCTCACACGCAAAAACCTAGAACACTGTCTAACCCTTGATGGATTCTTAGTTCAATCCTCATCTTCAGTCAAAAATTTGGGGGTGATTTTTGATCACAACCTGTCATTTAAAGGGCAGATTTCAAGTGTCTGTAAAACTGCATTTTTTCATCTTAAAAATGTTGCCAAACTTCGACATATGTTATCAATGTCTGATGAGGAAAAGCTTATTAATGCTTTTATGACCTCTTGGTTTGACTATTGTAATGTGTTACTAGGCGCTGTTACCTGCTGGCCTAATTAAAAAACTTCAGCTAGTTCAACATGCAGCTGCTAGAGTGCTTTCTAGAACAAAGAAATATGATCATATTACTCCAGTTCTTTCATAATTGCATTGGCTCACTATTAAATATCATTTAAATGTAAAAAATTTTATTGACTACCTACAAAGCCCTGAACGGCTTAGCTCTCCAGTATTTGAGGGAGCTCCTGGTGTATTATAGCCCCTCACTTCCACTACGCTCAATTAATTTTGGACAATTGATTATTCCCAGAATATCAAAATCAACAGTAGGTGGTAGATCTTTCTCATATCTGGCACCTAAACTCTGGAACAGCCTTCCTAGCACAGTTCGGGAAGCAGACACACTCTGTCCGTTTAAAAGTAGATTAAAGACACATCTCTTTGCATTAGCATACACATAAAACACAAATGCTCTTGAAATCCAAATCCTTTAAAGGGTTGTTAGTCTGCATTATTTAGGGCAACCAGAGCCGGGAACATATAATGTCTTTTGTCTTCCCACAAGACATTATAATTTTATCTGTGCTTATGTTAGTCTGTTTTTATTATTCCCGAGGTTTCCATAATCCTGGACCAGGCTGTATCCTGAGCAGCTGCTGTGGTGATCATGGAGGAGTGGAGAGCTGATTCCTGAAAGACCCCAGTGACAGATCTTTGCATTGATCCTGAAGGGCCAGCATGTACATCAGCCGGTGACCTCTCCCACCTGCAGCTTCTCCACGATGGACATCCAGCTTTCTCCAGCCTCCGGCGCCTAGACTGCAGCTCTGCACAAGAAGTTTAGCCATAGGAAAAATGGCTGTGCCCTACTAAGCCTGATTTCTCTCTAGGTTTTTTCCTTCACTTTCGTCAATTGGTGAAGTTTGTTCCTTGCCACTGTCGCCACTGGCTTGCATGGTTCAGGACTTGTGGAGCTGCGCATTTGCTCTTCAGTGTTTGGACTTTCAGCAGTGAAAATTAAACCACACTGAACTGAACAAAAAAGAACTTCAACTCTGAAAACTGGACTGATACAGTTCCAATTTACTATAATCTTCTGTTAAGCTGCTTTGACAATCTACATTGTAAAAGCGCTATAGAAATAAAGATGAATTGAATTGAACAATCTCTCCATATCTCTAAAAAAACCTCTTTTGCACAATATATTGCACAAAATTGTTCCGTCTGATGTAAAAATATTTTTAATGTCTGTCTTAGGTTATAGTTTAAGGTTATGCATAGTTAGACTACTGCTCCACTATGTGTATAGTTATGTATAGGTTTAAAATAGCTCTTATGTCCAGTGTTGGGTTCATATTTAGGGACCGAGCACCGGAACGGTGCGTAGGCCCTATTGGATTTGCGCTGTTTATTATTATTAGGGACCGAGCACCGGAACGGTGCGTAGGCCTTATTTGGAATTTCGCTGTTTCTTATTATTAGGGACCGAGCACCGGAACGGTGCGTAGGCCCTAGTGGAATTCCTCCGTTTTTAAGGACTGAGCACCGGAAGGGTGCGTAGGCCCTATTGGAATTCTACTGTTTCTTATTAGGGACCGAGCACCGGAACGGTGCGTAGGCCCTAT
>CAIGQW010056847.1:135827-161839 GCA_903798125.1 Danio choprae | reverse complement strand
CATGCCATTTAGGCTCTAATGGCTTGTTTCTGAATGACTTTATCATGACCCACTGACCTGGGATGACTGTGTATCCACCTTCCGGTGGATTCTACCAACACGACTCAACTCTATCACTGGCATTCTGTACAGACTTGGTGAGGTTTTCACAGTAAGCTATCAGGGCATCTGAGACAATGTGTACATCAGCATTTCTAAGATCAATTACACCTGGCATCTGCATTGGGAATCCAGTAATAATCTCATGAGGGCTCAGTTCTACTGATCTGTTAGGTGATGCTCTCATACTACACAGTACCGCTGGAAGTGCTTTGACCCATGAAACTCCTACCTGATGCATTTTGCTTAGCCTGGTTTTAATTGTCCTTTCAACCTGTCCTGATGCTTGTGGCCTGTAGGGGCAGTAAAGATTCCACTTTAACTTGACTACCTGTCCTGTGAGGTGTGTACCCTGATCTGAGTCAATGGAATCTGGTAATCACCATCTGGAAATAAAATCAGTGATTAGACATTTAGCAGTATGTGCAGCTGTAGCACGTCCTGTTGAAAAAGATTTAACCCATCTAGAGAACTTATCTATTACTATCAAAGCATCAGTTTTTCCTTTACATGGAAGTAATGATATGTAATCGACCTGCAGGTGATGAAATAGCCCCGATGGAGTTGCTGTAGTTGATGCTAGCACATTATTATTTTTCTGACATGTTACACACCAGATGAATCCACTGTGGCTCCTTTGTCTAACCATGTTTACGCTTCAAATAAAGGAACATCTTTGTACAGATCAATGATTGATTCAGGAGGCAGAATTCTTTTCTGTGCTGTACTACCTGAACATACTTGTACATTAGCATAATAGCAAGCCTGTTTAGCAGCTACATCAGCAAGAGCAATAGCTGTGAGATATGCTTTTACTTTAATCACCGTCATTTTCTTAGGAAGTTTCATGGCAAACATTAGACCTTTCACTAATTCAGCATGCTTAATGGGGGATCTGGCGGAAGTTAGAAACTGTCTACTTTGCCAAATGACACCAAAATCATGAATTACTCCAAAGGCATATCTGGAATCAGTGTAGATATTTGCAACTTATCCTGAAGCTAGCATGCATGCTCTAGTTAAGACTACTAGTTCTGCTGCTTGAGCTGACAAGTGATCTGGAAGACAACCTGAAGCTATTACTTCTGTGGTGGAAGTTATGGCATAACCTGCTCGTCTGTTACCTTCAATGATTTGTGCTGAACCATCAACAAACAACTCCCATTCAGCATTCTCTATAGGCATTTTCACTACTTCACTTGTTGGTGTATATGTAAGCGTAACACAATTATGAGTCATTTCTCCTTCATCCTCTAACACAACTTCAGTCAATACAGACATCATACATGAGGATGGGTTTGGGATCGGTGCTTGCTGTAAAACAACGTTCGGGCTGCTTTTGCTTTATTCATTAGTGCAGTTGCTATAGTGCATTAGTGCAAAGGTTCAAAACTTTTGAATTCAGTTTCTGTTAGAATTTGAGACATTAGCTGTGTAACTTCTGTTAATGACATGTCATGAAAACGCATTTTGCTGATTAGTGCTCTCCTAAACTCAGAAAAATTTGTGCAAGCTGAAGGTAAACTCTGAGAGAGTCTTTCTCTATCTTTAGGTCCTAGAGCTTTGGCAACAGGTTGGAATCGGACAACAGAAGCATTGGGAGAAACTTTCATTGTCCTCAATTCTTTGTGATCTTCTTCTAGCACCACAAACATTCACTGACTCTACAGGTACATCTGTTTCAAAGAAAGTTTGTAAGTCTGGATAAATATTATCAGACTCACTGATTTCTTCAACATCAGCCTTATCTGAAGCTTAGTTCCAGTTCAGTTTCTTTGTCAAAGATGCTACTTTAGCACGGAGCTGTTTGTTCTGCTCCTCTAGCTTTTGTTCTGCTCCTCGAGTTAGATTGTTGTGTGGCTAGTGCTAAAGCAAATTCCCTGTGACAGCAGACAATGCCTTTTACATTGTTTTTATGAATACTGGCACCTAATACTTTTTTACATTTCATCTACCTTCAATGATTTGTGCTGAACCATCAACAAACAACTCACATTCAGCATTCTCTATAGGCATTTCCACTACTTCACTTGCTGGTGTATATGTAAGCGTAACACAATTATGAGTCATTTCTCCTTTATCCTCTAACACAACTTCAGTCAATGCAGACATCATACATGAGGATGGGTTTGTGATCGGTGCTTGCTGTAAAACAACGTTCGGGCTGCTTTTGCTTTATTCATTAGTGCAGACACTGTGTGAGGGCATCTTACATTTACAGTCTGACCTAACACCATTACTGCTGAAGCCTGAAGAGCTAGATGAACTGCCTGCACTGTTCTAAGACATAGACCCATACCTTGAGCGACTATGTCAAGTTTACCAGAATAGTAATGAATTAGGCGTAAACTGCCACCTTGATCTTGCATTAAACATGCTGTCATAAAGCCTAAATGTTCGTGAACATAAAGCACAAAAGGATTTGATTGTGCAATTACTAATGCTGGTGCTTGACATAGTGCTCTCTTCTATTGAAAGCATTAAACTGAGTTTCTTCCATACAAAAGGTATCAGAATCTTTAACCTGACCTTTCAATAAGTCATAGAGTGGCTGGGCAATTTAGGCATACTCTTTAATCCAAAGTCTACAGTAATCTGCTGTTCCTAAGAATGATCTGAGTGCTTTAATGATAGGTGGAGGTATTATTTTGACTGAAGCTGCTCGATCCTGTGTAATGGATCTATTTCCTGTACCAATAGTTTGACCCAGAAGTCTAACTTGTTTTTTTAGCAATTTGAGCTTTGTGAAAGCTGCATTTATGTCCTTTTTATGCAAATAGTCTAACAATACTGCCAATTCAGTTTTATGTACCTCATGATCAGTCGAGCAATCAAAATATCATCGACATATTGAATCCTAGTAGACTTTTTGACTGGACATTCTGGGTCACACAAATTATGTCTGACAGCTTGATGATAAATGGTTGCGGAGTTTTGCATGTCGCAGATCAGAAACAGCAGGTTCAAAACTTTTGAATTCAGATTCTGTTAGAATTTGAGACATTAGCTGTGTAACTTATGTTAATGACATGTCATGAAGACGCATTTTGCTGATTAGTGCTCTTCTAAACTTAGAAAAAATTGTGCAAGCTGAAGGTAAACTCTGAGAGAGTCTTTCTATATCTTTAGGTCCTAGAGCATTGGCAACAGCTTTAACTCGGACAACAGAAGCATTGGGAGAAACACTTTCATTGTACTCTATTCTTTGTGATCTTCTCCTAGCACCACAAACATTCACTGACTCTACAGGTGCATCTGTTTCAAAGAAAGTTTGTAAGTCTGGATAAATATTATCAGCCTCACTGATTTCTTCAACATCAGCCTTATCTGAAGCTTTGTTGCAGTTCAGTTTCTTTGTCAAAGATGCTACTTTAGCACGGAGCTGTTTGTTCTGCTCCTCTAGCTTTTGTTCTGCTCCTCGAGTTGCGCTTAGATTGTTGTGTGGCTAGTGCTAAAGCAAATTCTCTGTGACAGCAGATAATGCATTTTACATTGTTTTTATGAATACTGGCACCTAATACTTTTTTACATTTCATCTACAGACCAAATTTTGTGTGTCAAGTTTCAAATACAATTTTTACAGACATAGGTGGAGACAGCCGAAACAAAGCATGCAAATGAAAGTGTTGTTGTCAGCAGGGTAAATTGCATTTTTCCAGCTCCAATCTCATCAGCATATAAGTACCCATTCATGATACAATTTAGCATGAAAACAAAGCGTGCAATTGAAGTATTTGAGTCACAACCCGCCCTGCCACTTGACCAGCTTGAAAGTGTTACCTAACCATTTGTTAGACAGTAGACACAGCCGTGCTTTGAACTGACAATTTGCATTACTTTGGAGACATGAAACTGTATTTCACATATAGGCTCCCTCAGAATGTATTTTACAATGCAATTTATATATTTAAAGAAATGTGTAATCTTTCAGTTCCCCCTTTGAGAGTTGTAATAACTCACAAAATACAAATTTAGGCACGTAAAAAAGAAAAAAGTTCTTACTGTCTATATTTACAAATGGCATACTGACACAGGAACAAACATGTCGCTGAAGTCCATGGATTAAAACATTTGATACTGTGGATGCATAGATAGTACAACAGTAGGAAAGGCAATAGAAGAATGGCTTTTTTCTTGATCCACAGCCAGGGTTTACCTAACAGGTTTCCAAACCATGATGAATTGTCTTCAGTCATCTGGTGCAGTTTTACTGAAAGATCAAGTATGTCTTGTTGAATTTTGATCAAGTTCTTGGTTGGATCCATTAATCCGGTGCAGCACTCTGGGCCTATGATGGTGCAGGCTCTCCCTTGCTTGGCAAGGATGTAGTCCAAGGCCACTCTTTTCTGTAAAATCATTATCTTGTGTGAAGCAAGAGTGTCTGTGATATTACCCAGGGCCAAAGCTGTATTATTAGCCAGTTTCTGAACAGAATTTGATAAGCTTTTGACTTGATCAACGGCTTGCATGACGCTATAAGATGGAATTAATACTCCAAAGAGTTCTTGACCACCATGTTTGTGCACAAGTGAGTCCTGGAATCCAGCCATCTTCTTCCTTTGTGGTTGGAGCTGAGTTATGCAGATGTAGAGAGCTTGGGGTGGAGTGCGCATTTTTTTCTGATAGCCGGTAAACCAGTGTGCACCTGCTGTTGAATTGGTTGGGAAGGATGTCACAGGCTGAAGTTCCACATAACCAAAAAGTTCCTGTTGGTGGAGGAATCATACACCACTCATTTATTGTGAAGAGTTTTGGAAGAGGTTGTGTCCTGTGGAAACATGCTTCTAATTTTTTTTCCTTTATCCCTGCTGATGGAGTAATGTCCACATGGTATCCTGTTCTCATTTCAATTACAAAGTTGCAACGCTCATGAGGGATTTTACCCAGTGGAGTTTTACACAAGGAAAAAGTCATTGGCCGTAGTAGATCTGTCATGATGGGAGTTGCTGAAGTTAGGTTGCAGGATGGTAATCCCGGAATGCAACACGGAGAAGCTGGAGGAGTTGTAATGTTGTGACGTACTCTTGGTTATGAACTGCAAATAAGGTACACATGTCACAGTTGGACATGGGGTGTGCCACCCAGGGGATTCCTGCTCCTACCGAAGGTGGGTGTGGCATGCAGATGTTCTTTCCAGCAAACAAGACATTTCTTGACATATTCATCAGCTCTAAGAATATGTTGCTTTGTGAGTCTATGGCTTATGCGATGTTCATGATGATCACCTGTACAACAATCTTGATCATATTTATGGATGACTGAAGTTCTTGTATGTAGTTCTATGCGTTGTGTGTTTTTCTGTGACGGTTAGTTTAGCAGTGTGTCTAGTTGTCTCTTGAAGGTTGTGGCTGGACAGGTGAGAAGGTTGGTGTCTATGGGTCTCAGGACAACAAGTTGTATCTGCACAGAATAAGAAAGAAAACAAAAGGTGACAAAACAGTATTTGTTGCAAAAAGTTAAAATTTGCAAACACTAGTTTTGTGTCCTCTGTTCAATTGAATCCTGCTATAGTTGTTTCTTATTTCCCTATTTCTTAATTCCCATAACACCTAATGAACAGTGAGGTAAGGATCGACTAATAAATGGGGCGGGCCTATTGGGGCGTCTTCACCCAGGGGTGGCCCCTAATCTCTAATAGATCAGTTCTTCCCTGGGCACCCCACTGTTCTGTGTGTCCTGTCCTATCCCTGTAGGTGATGGAACAACCTTACAATGTGAGACATGTGTCCAAGTTTTTCTTCCCTGACACAACACTGCAGCTGCTGTAATCAACATCACTTGATGTGGTCCATGCCATTTAGGCTCTAATGGCTTGTTTCTGAATGACTTTATCATGGCCCACTGACTTGGGATGATTGTGTATCCACCTTCCGGTGGATTCTGCCAACACGACTCAACTCTCTCTCTGGCTTTTTGTACAGACTTAGTGAGGTTTTCACAGTAAGCTATCAGGGCATCTGAGACAATGTGTACATCAGCCTTTCTAAGATCAATTACATCTGGCATCTGCATTTGGGCGTCCAGTAATAATCTCATCAAAGCTCAGTCCTACTGATCTGTTAGGTGATGCTCTCATACTACACAGTACCGCTGGAAGTGCTTTGACCCATGAAACTCCTTCCTGATGCATTTTGCTTAGCCTGGTTTTAATTGTCCTATTAGCTCATTCAACCTGTCCTGATGCTTGTGGCCTGTAGGGGCAGTGAAGATTTCACTTAATCTTCAACATTTTAGACACTTCCTTGACTACCTGTCCTGTGAGGTGTGGACCCTGATCTGAGTCAATGGAATCTGGTAATCCCCATCTGGGAATAAAATCAGTGATTAGACATTTAGCAGTATGTGCAGCTGTAGCACGTCCTGTTGGATAAGCTTCAACCCATCTCGAGAACTTATATATTACTATCAAAACATCAGTTTTTCCTTTACAGGGAGGCAATGATATGTAATCGACCTGCAGGTGATGAAATAGCCCCGGTGGAGCTGGGGTATGTGTTGCTGCTGTAGTTGATGCTAGCACATCATTATTTTTCTGACATGTTACACAACATGTTACACAACAGGAGGCAGAATTGTTTTCTGTGCTGTACTCCCTGAACATACTTGTACTTTAGCATAATAACAAGCCTGGTTAGCAGTTACATCCGCAAGAGCATTACCCTTAGCTTTCATTGTATTAGCTGTGAGATGTGCTTTCACTTTAATCACCGGCAATTTTTTAGGAAGTTTCATGGCAAACATTAGATCTATCACTAATCCAGCATGCTTAATGGGGGATCCGGCACAAGTTAGAAACTGTCTACTTTGCCAAATGACACCAAAATCATTAATTACTCCAAAAGCATATCTAGAATCAATGTAGATATTTCAACTGATCCTGAAGCTAGCGTGCATGCCCTAGTTAAGGCTACTAGTTCTGCCGCTTGAGCTGACAAGTGATCTGGAAGATGACCTGAAGCTATTACTTCTGTGGTGGAAGTTCGGCATAACCTGCTTGTCTGTTACCTTCCATGATTTGTGCTGAACCATCAACAAACAACTCCCATTCTGTATTCTCTATGGGCGTTTCCACTACTTCACTTGTAGTTCTATATGTAAGCGTAACACAATCATGAGTCATTTCTCCTTTATCCTCTAACACAACTTCAGTCAATGCAGACATCATACATGAGGATGGGTTTGTGATCAGTGCATGCTGTAAAACAACGTTCGGGGCTGTGAGGGTTGTTAACCAATTTCCCCAACGAGAGGAGGTGACAGAAGTGACTTTTGCTTGATTCATTAGTGCAGACACTGTGAGAGCATCTTACATTTACAGTCTGACCTAACACCATTACTGCTGAAGCCTGAAGAGTTAGATGAACTGCATGCACTGCTCTAAGACATGGACCTATACCTTGAGCGACTATGTCAAGTTTACCAGAATAGTAATGAATTGGGCGTAAACTGCCACCTTGATCTTGCATTAAACATGCTGTCATAAAGCCTAAATGTTCATGAACATTAAGCACAAAGAGCCTATCTGATTGTGCAATTCCTAATGCTGGTGCTTGACATAGTGCTCTCTTCAAATTATTGAAAGCATTAAGCTAAGTTTCTTCTATACAAAAGATATCAGAATCTTTAACCTGACCTTTCAATAAGTCATAGAGTGGCTGGGCAATTGAGGCATACTCTTCAATCCAAAGTCTACAGTAACCTGCTGTTCCTAAGAATGATCTGAGTGCTTTGTAAGGAATGGTATTTTTAACTACAGCGGTTCGAACTGTAGTTTGCCGAATTACTAAAAAGTTATCAGTATGAGGGTGAAAAACTGTACATTTCTAGTCAAACCATCCTTCTACAATCTTATACCAAAAACGGAAATAAGGGCAGTATTAATAGCTGAAAATGTGGGAGAGCGTTGCTGTTATGTGATTGTATTGTATTGCAATATGGAGCAATTAGGTGTTGACGTTAAATCAAAAGTAATTCACAAATACTTGAAAATGAAATTATTTAATAACAATAATTCTCTTTGGTTACAACTGAATTAGTTACAAAATTAACTGTATAAAATGATAAAAAATGAAATGACGAGAAAACATGACATAAATTGTACCCAGCTTAAATGTAAAATAAAGTTACCTGAGAGAGGCAGAGACAGGGGAGGGAGAGAGAGAGAGAAAGAGATTAGGCCCCAAAGATAGCCTGATAGCAGTAGAGTAAGAAAAGCTAGCCTCCAGAGCTGGAGGAACAGCCAGAAAAAGCGCAGAGCAGGAAAAAAAGAACCGCAGAGCAGGAAAAGAGCCAGAGCAAAGTTTTTCCAACCCTTTTGTATCTTTCTTGACCATGTGAACAAAGCCCAAATGCTGAGACATTCAAACTGACCAATCAACATGTGACCACATTGTAAAACCCCCAAAGACCACCCACCAGGCCCTGATCTTATCAGTATCTGCCTTTGAAGTCAGTATGGACCTTCTTGGTGAACAAGACATGTTTTGCCATGTAAACAAATGGATATAATATTTTTTATTCCTACACTTTAATGATAGTAGGTGGAGGTATTATTTTGACTGAAGCTGCTCGATCCTGTTTAATGGATCTATTTCCTGTACCAATAGTTTGACCCAGAAATCTAACTTGGGTTTTTTGCAATTTGAGCTTTGTGAAAGCTGCATTTATGTCCTTTTTTATGCAAATAGTCTAACAATGCTACCAATTCAGTTTTATGTACCTCATGATCAGTCGAGCAATCAAAACATCATCGACATACTAAATCATAGTAGACTTTTTGACTGGACATTCTGGGTCACACAAATCAGGTCTGACAGCTTGATAATAAATGGTTGGGGAATTTTTAAATCCCTGTGGTAACCGTGTCCGCTGGTATTGTTCATAGTCAAGAGTAATAGTCTGACATAGTCAGAGTGCATTGCTACAGAAAAGAATCCATTAGACATATGAATTCCTGTAACAATTTTACAATCTAATGGTATAGCATTACAAATTGTAGATGGATCTGCTACTAATGGGGTGATTTTTGTCAATATGTTTATTGGCTACTCTGTAGTCTATAGAGAGTCTCTACGTTCCATTGGCTTTCTTTATAGGCCAAATGGGGTACTGTAGGTACTGTTGGTTTTAACTAAAACTCTTTGCTTCAGTAATTTTTCCATAATAGGCTTCACTTCCTGTATAGCTTCCTTACTGATTAGACGTTGTCAATTTAACTGGTTCTACACCTGTCAGAAGCCCACAATCATCCTAGTCTTTTGCCCAAATTGGATGATTCTGTAAGAAAGCATACTCAGGAGCGATTATTGATTATGCATTATCAGTAGAATCTTGCAGTGAAGAAATTTTTATGCTAGCTGTTTCTGAGGACATGTCTAAAATTATATGTAATTGTCTTAGTATATCCATGCCAAGAATTGCACCTGTATTTAATGGAGCACATAGCAATTTTGTTGTCAGAGTTTTGGGCCAAATTGTACCTCTATTGGCGGGGTTTTAAACAAAACAGAATCTTCACCTATTACACCAGTTAAGGAAAGTTTTGTTTTGTTGTACAGAATGCTTAGATTTTTTTGCCAATTTCATAGGATTTACTGTAATTTCTGCACCTGTATCAAGCAAAAAATCTATCTCTTTATCTTGTATTCTACCTTTCACAAAAATTTTTTTGTCATTGTGATGGATTACAGGGGAAAGGTAGCTAACTTGTCTAGATTATTTCTGATAGTATTGTTATACCAAGTAAGATCTAGAAATGGCAATGCTTTCCTGTATTCAGTTTCAAGGCCATCTGACTAGATGCGAACTAGTGGTCCCTTGTCATCTAACACATTTTCAGTGTCCTCAACAATTCCACTGTAAGTTATGGCTGTCTGACAAGACCTCTCAGTGAGTTCATTCACATATAATTTTTTCTTTTGAGCACAGTTAGTGACTCTAGACCAATCTATTTTGGGTCATATAATATTTTTTAGAGTTTTCAAAACACCCTCTCTTAAATTGTCTTTACTTACATGTCGTAGATCAGAGACAGCAGCTTCAAAACTGTTGAATTTAGATTCTGTTAGAATTTGAGATATTTGTCACACCCTCTGCACGTTCCATCAGTCCCAGTCAACATTCACAGTCACCATCCACCACACACCGTGAACAATCACTGGAATACTAATCACACACACCTGCACCTGCAATGACCCACTCATTATTTAAGCTCACCTCATTCATTCACTCACCGGCTGGAATCACCGTTGGATGGTCATCTCCTCTCTCGTTCATCTTCCTGTGTTCTCCTGTGCATCTTCGAGGCTTACTCCTGTGATCTGTTTACTTGACAAACTGCAAAGGGAAGTGATTCTTGTATTATTCACGAACATTGTGACGTTTTACCACCACTGTGTTATCCACCTATGAACCCCAAGCACTAGTGTGCGAATACACCCGGTTCATGCATGGAAGCTAATGCTACCACTTTCGGGATTGCTAAGGACTCGTTCGCCGAAATATCGGATGTTCTCCGACAAGCCCTTCCTTCCGCACCATTGGGTGCTAACGCCAACCCTCCTACTGTGACCAGTACAATACTTTGAAGTTCCGGAAAGAAATCACAAAGGTAGCCTTCGTTATTTCACTCCTCTCTGGAAGAGCACTTCAATGGGCAGATGCCCTCTGGAACGCCCACAGTCCTTTATTTCTGTCCTTCCACACCTTCACCCAGCACTTCAAGGAAGTGTTCGGTGTTGCTCTCACCCCCTTCACCATCCACGATGAGCTCATCACGCTCAGCTAGAACGACCTATCCATTCATGAGTACACGTTACACTTCCGCACCCTATCGGCCAGCAGTGGGTGGAACCAGGTAGGCGCTCTTAGCCGCCTACCGTAAGGGACTGAAGCCCAATATCTGCCGACACCTAGTGATCTAAGACTTGGTAGTCTTCCCAGCATCTCACCGCCTGTTCCACTACCACGCCAAACCCCAGCGTACCCATGTGACCCCAGCGAACCCATGATCACTGATACCTACCATATCACTGCAGGGGAACGACAACGACGGGTACTGAACAGGCTCTGCCTGTACTGTGGAAAAGCCACCCACCTCATCTCCGGCTGTCCAGTTCATCCACCTCGTCCAATGTTGAGTGCCTTCTCCATAACCCCTTCTGTCTCCAGCATACCCCATATCAAAGCTTCCCTAATCGTTAATTCTTGCACTTTTCCCATTCATGTCCTGGTGGACTCCGGAGCGACAGGGAACTTCATCTCCTCCCACTTCATCGACAAACACCGCATACCCACCGTACTGAACGAAACCCGGTACCAAATATACACCATCCAGGACTCACCATTGGGCGACGGTAAGATCACCAGACGAACACGCCAAGTCACACTCCTCACTTCTGCTTGACATGCAGAGAAGATTGTTCTGCTGGTCCTACCCAGGACCAATGTAGATGTGGTTTTTGGCAGACCCTGGCTAATCCAGCACCAACCCACCATCAACTGGAGCACCGGAGAAATCCAGGAATGGAGCTCTCCCATCCTGAGTACGAGGCTATAAAGAGCTACATCCAGGAAGCCCTTCACCAGGGGTTCATCAGGCCCTCCACATCACCTGCCGCATCGAGCTTCTTCTTCGTTTTCAAAAAAGATGGAGGACTCAGGCCTTGTATTGATTACCGGGTGCTGAATGAGGCCACCATCAAGTTTGCCTACCAGCTACCGCTCGTGCCAGCAGCTCTTGAGGAGCTCCGGGAGGCACGGGTCTTCAGCAAACTGGACCTCCGTAGTGCCTACAACCTGATCCGTATCCGAGAGGGAGACGAGTGGAAGGCCGCCTTCATCACCCCTACTGGCCACTATGAGTACCAGGTGATGCCCTACGGACTTGCCAACAGTCCTTCTGTATTCCAGAATTTCATGAATGAAATCTTCCGAAACTTCCCTCACCAATGTGTCATCATGTACATAGACAATATTCTAATATACTCTCCTAACATACAAGACCACCGTACTCATGTGTGCCAGGTATTACATTGCCTCAGAGATCACCAACTATATCTCAAAGCAGAGAAGTGTGAGTTCCACCGCTCCACCATCTCCTTCCTCGTGTACGTGATCTCTGCTGGGGGGGGGGGGTCCAGATGGAGTCCGCCAAGGTGGAGGCCGTGGCCAACTGGAAAGAACCTCAAACAGTCAAAGAGCTTCAGAGATTCCTAGGTTTCGCCAACTTCTACTGACGGTTCATCAAGAACTACAGTCTCCTCTCTGCCCCTTTGTCTTCCCTCCTTAAAGGCGGACGGCGCACCATTTCCTGGAGCTCTGACGCTCACCATGCCTTCACACTCCTCAAGAGCAAATTCACCTTAGCACCCATCCTCAAGCACCCCGATCCTACACGGCCCTTCGTCATAGAAGTCGATGCGGCGGACGTGGGAGTAGGTGCTGTACTCTCCTAGTGGTCTGGTAAACCCAGAGCTCTCCATCCGTGTGCATACTACTTCAGGAAATTAAGTCCCGCGGAGCAGAATTATGGGATTGGGGACCGCGAACTACTCGCCATAAAACTGGCCCTCGAGGAGTGGCGGCACTGGCTCAAAGGAGCCCAGTTCCCCTTTACCGTCATCACTGACCACAAGAACCTCCAATACCTTCACCATGCCCAGCGTCTGAATGCTTGACATGCTCGCTGGTCCCTCTTTTTCGCACGGTTCAATTTCCACATCACCTTCCAGCCGGGACAAAAGAACTGCAAAGTCGATGCCCTGTCCCGTATGTACTCAACTGACCCTGTTCGAGACACTCCCGAACCAGTTCTGTCTCCCTCAATCTTCCTAGCACCCATCTTATGGCGGGTGGATGATGAGATTCGTGCCGCCACCCTCAAGGAACCGGCACCTCCTGAACTTCCCCAAGGCCTTACCTACGTGCCCTCCAGTCATCAACTCTCGCTCCTCACTCATTCCACACACACACCGCCCTTGCCAGAGACTTTGTGTGAGATACACTGTGTTAATGTCACTGTGTTGACTCAATGACTACAGACCTGTGGCCTTAACATCTGTGGCCATGAAGTCATTTGAAAGACTGGTGCTAGCATATCTGAAGGGCATCACTAGACCTCTGCTGGACTCTCTGCAGTTTGCTTATAGAGCAAACCGGTCTGTGGATGATGCAGTCAACATGGGACTGCATTATACCCTACAACATCTAGACAAAGCAGGGAACTAGGCAAGGATTCTGTTCGTGGACTTCAGCTCTGCCATCACTGCTCGAGTACAAACTGACCCAGCTCTCTGTTCCTAGATCTGTCTGTCAAGGGATCACCAGCTTTCTGACAGATAGACAACAGCTAGTCAGAATGGGCAAAAATCATATCCGACAGCCGCACCATCAGCACCGGCGCCGTCCTCTCCCCACTACTCTTCTCCCTATACACCAACGACTGCACTGCAAAAGACCCCTCCATCAAGCTCCTGAAGTTTGCGGATGACACTACTGTTATCGGCCTCATCCGGAACAGTGACGAGTCTGCATACAGACAGGAGGTGGAGCGGCTGGCTTTATGGTGCAGATGCAATAACCTGGAGCTGAACACGCTCAAAACAGTGGAGATGATAGTTGACTTTAGGAGAACCCGCCCTGCACTCTACCCACTCACCATCATAAACAGCACTGTGGCTGCAGTAGAGTCATTCAGGTTCCTGGGCACCACCATCTCTCAGGATCTGAAGTGGGACATTCACATAGAATCTATTGTGAAGAAAGCACAGCAGAGACTGTACTTCCTCCGTCACCTGAGGAAGTTCAACCTGCCCCAGGAGCTGCTCGTACAGTTCCACTCAGCTGTCATCCAATCCATCCTCTGCACTTCAATCACCGTCTGGTTCGGCTCAGCTGCCAAAACCGACCTCTGCAGACTACAGCGAATAGTCCGGACAGCTGAACGAATCACTGGCACTACCCTTCCTACACTTCAAGAACTGTACTCTTCCAGAGTGAGAAAAAGGGCTTACAAAATCACTCTGGACCCCTCACACCCAGCGCACTTCCTGTTTGAACTGTTACCGTCTGGTCGGCGTTACAGAGCACCAAGCACAAAAACAGCCAGACACAGGAAAAGTTTCTTTCCTCAGGCCATCTACCTCATGAACAGTTAAATATTCCCCTACTGTGCAATAAACGTGCAATAAACTTTCTCATACGAACTCGTACACAGCACCTTATAACAATTTACAGTGCAATACTTTCTCATACGCACTCGTACACAGCACCTTATAACAATTTACAGTGCAATACTTTCTCATACGCACTCGTACACAGCACCTTATAACAATTTATAGTGCAATACTTTTTCTACGCAGTTGTACACAGCACCTTATAATGATTGATTGCATCTCTGTTTAATGTTTGTTGTCTTTTTCATATTTATTTCGTGTTGTCACTTGTCACTTTATGTACACTGGAAGCTTCTGTAGCCAAAACAAATTCCTTGTGTGTGTAAGCACACTTGGCAACAAAACCCATTCTGATACTGATTCTGAATAAATACCTTGATCATTAATTTTCTGTCCTCATTTCCTTGTGTGACTGTGACAATATTAGCTCTGTAACTTCTGTCAATGACATGTCATAAAGACGCATTTTGCTGATTAGTGCTCTCCTAAACTCAGAAAAATTTGTGCGAGCTGAAGGTAAACTCTGAGAGAGTCTTTCTATATCTTTATGTACTAGGGCTTTGGCAACAGCTTGAACTCAGACAACAGAAGCATTGGGAGAAACACTTTCAGTTTCCTCAATTCTCTGTGACAGCAGATAATGCCTTTTACTTACATTGTTTTTACGATTGCTGGCACCTAATACTTTTTTTTACAATCATCTACAGACCAAATTATGTCTGGATGGATCTCATATTTCTGAGTTAGCCCTTGTCTAACTTTCTCAGTGACTATTAGGTCCATTTGTACTCCTAACATTGATTTATATTCCTTATCTGACCACAAAGGAGTCGCATGACCACCTTTTTCATTTGTGGGGATCAGTCTAGCATTCTTAAACATTTTGTGAGTTTCTAGGTTACCACACAAACAAAACACTAAAACACGTCTCTGATCAACAAGACTGTATGTTAACACAGTTAACCTTCCCTGGCAATGCAGAGGACAAACACAAACTACTAGCGCTTCACGCTAAACAAAAACAAAATGGTAACAAATATTAACACGTAAGGTTAATCTTTCCTGCCTGAACAGAGGATAACAAATTTTAACACAAAAAGCTAACTTCCTTGCTTGAAAACTGAGGATAGCAGATTTTAGCATAATAGGCTAACTTCCCTGTCTGAACAGAGTATAACAGATTTTAGCACAAAAAAAACTCACTTTCCTGCCAGAAAACAGAGGTTTACTTATTCATCTCTAAAGTAAAATTTAGAGGATAACTTAGCTTACCAAATCCACAGCTGTTTGTTAACTATTCTCTGACGCCACAGAGGGTAACCAAATGGTTTGTACGGTTCTTTTTATAGAGTGAAAACTCACCAAATCATAGTTGTTCTATGATTCTACGAGTTGTTCTACGTAGTTCTGTTTCAATCAGAATTCAGGTAAATTCAACTTCCATCAGCGTTGCAGTCACCAAATAGTTGAGAATATGTGACCTCAGCTGTTTAACTTCAAATAGCTGGAACTGAAACGATTCCATCTTAAGTAAAGTCAGATATTTGTTGAAAATAAAAATTTGATTTAGGTGAATTTCTCTGTCCGACTCTTGCCACCAAAACTGTTGTGAATTTCTAGCAGAGGCAAAAACAGGGCTTTTTGAGTCTTTTCAAAGCAGAATCCATTAATGGGAACTCGCTGTAGCTGTGGCATTCATCGAAAGATCTCTGAAACTACTGCAGCCAGGCACTCAGTTTTAAATAAATGTTTTTTTACAGACATAGGTGGAAACAAAGCATGCAAATGAAGGTGTTGTTGTCAGCGGGGTAAATTGCATTTCACAGCCCCAATCTCATCAGCATATAAGTACCCATTCATGATACATTTTAGCATGAAGACAAAGTGTGCAAATGAAGTACTGGAGTCAAAACCTGTCCTGCCACTTGAGTAGAGAAAGTGTTACCTAGACATTTGTTAGACAATAGACACAGCCGTGCTTTGAACTTACAATTTGCATTACTTTGGAGACATGAAACTGTGTCTCACATATAGGCTCCCTCAGAATGCATTTTACAATGTATATTATATATATTTAAAGAAATTTGTAATTTTTTACATACTTGCACTCAAACAACATCACAGAAGTGTTCGGTATGTATGCACAGCTTAAGTGGTTTAAAGAACAACTGTATGCATTGTATTTTGATACTTGTATCGCATGTTGAGATTATAAAATCTTTTACATTTGTTTATGAGCACTATTTAACAAGCATATGTAAATCACCAGATTCGAACAAAGGGGCCATAAACTGACCGGAATGCAACTTTCCATTGGCTAACTCAGCCCCTGAGTTGTGACATCAGCAACTGTATTTAAGGAAGGCATGACCAACACACAGGCCCTTAACTCTTTGAACCCTCTCTTGAACCCCTCTTCAGTTCCTCTTCTTCACTCGGTCACCAGCCAAAATGTGACCTTGGCCCTTAGGCCTCACCCAAGCTGAGTGGGTCTTACTCTTCAGAGAGTTTTTGTTGCCTACCTTTTTTCTTCAGAAGAACAAAGGACAGATGGTTATTCGATGTCTCCATTGCCACTCTCAACTGAAATGTTTAATTAAAACAAGCAGAGTTAAAGTAACACTTTAACCGGCTGCAGCATTTGTTCATATTAAAAATTAATTACAACAACAGAATTTCCACAAGTTGCTAAATGTTGCTAATGTATAATTGTAGCCTAGTTTGTATAGTTTACAGTAGTATTAGACTTTAGACACTTGTGTGTTTATAAACATCTGAAAAAACAAAAACAAAAAACAGGGCACATCAGAACTGTTTCAGTTCCCCAAAACACCCTCAGACCTCAGAGGGTTCAAATAAAAAAGGCTGTTAAAAAAAAAATAAAAAAAAAAGAAAGTTCAAGTTATTTATTGCCATGGCATTATCTTGTACAGCATGGCTAAAGCATTTTATGTATAAAATGTGTAATATAAGCTGTTTATTAACTTGTATCCTGTACATTTGCTGCAAGTACATTTGCAAAAACAGTGTAAAGTTTAAAGTGTGTGCTTGTGTGTATTGCAAACCTTGGATAACAACATTTGTGTGTGACTCATCATTTTACCCCAAGAGCATAGCGAAAACTTATCGAATAGGTTACAAATGACCTTACAACAGCATTCAATAAAGTTCAGGCCTCACTTGTCTCAGTTAATGTGAGTGTTAATGACTCCACCTTAAGAAAGAGACAGGACAAAATGGTTTGCATGACAGAGTTCTAAGATGAAAACCACTGCTAAGCAAAAAGTACATTCAGTTTTGCCAGAAAACATCTTGATGATACCCAAGACTTTTAGGAAAATTCTCTATAGACTGATGAGAGAAAAGTTTAACTTTTTGGAAGGTGTGTGTCCCATTATGTGTGGCTTAAAAGTAACACTGCATTTCAGAAAAAGAACATCATATCAACAGTGGTGGTGGTAGTGGTAGTTTGATGGTCTGGGACTGTTTTGCTGCTTCGGGACCTAGTAGAATTGCTGTGATAAATGGAACAATGGATTCTGCTGTGTACCAAAATATGCTGCTGGAGAATGTCCTATAAAGAATGCTATATATTAGTGACCTCAAGCTGAAGCAAACTTGGTTTCTGCAGCAGGGCAATTCTCCAAAGCACACCAGAAAGTCCACTTCTAAATGGCTGAAGAAAAACAATATGAAGACTTTGAAAGAGTCCAGTTGAAGTGCTGTAAATAATTCTGCAAAGATGAGTGGGCCAAAATTTCTCCACAGCGATGTAACAGACTCATTGTAAGTTATTGAAAGTGCTTGATTACAGTTGTTGCTGCGAAGGGTAATTTCCCCAACAGTTAATAGGTTTAGAGGTCAAACACATTTTTTGACACAGGGCTATGTGGTTCTGTATTTTGTTTTTCTTTAATAATAAAATTCTTGATTTCAAAACTGCATGATGTGTTTACTTGTGTTATCTTTGACTAATATTTAACAGCTTTTTACCAATCGTTGTGCAAAAACAAAATAATGATGCTGGCACATTTGCTAGTCGTTTTTACCCCCATGTAATTTGGCTCTAAATAACAGCTTTAATTTGCGGTTTTGACCTCCTTTTTAAAACTGTCTATTACTCTGTAAATAAACATCCATGGCATTAAATATTTTTAAAAAATTATTCATGTATTTCTTTCACCATAATGAAAATCTAAAATTTGAGCCAGGGACCACTGGTTGAGTTGACCTAGTTACTGAATAAGCAAACAGCTTACTTGTTAAAACTGAACTAATTGACTGGCTTATATTCAACCTTCTAGCTGTCAACAACAAATTTTTTATATACTTCCTTTTCACCAGAGCATTTGAGTCCTGTTCACTGCTGTTGTTTGCAGGTAATAAGATAGACTTGGCCGATAAGCGAGAAGTCCTTCGTCAGCGAGCAGAGGAGTTTGCAGAGGCTCAGAGCATGCTTTATCTGGAGACCTCTGCCAAAGAATCAGACAACGTGGAAAAGCTCTTTTTAGATCTGGCCTGCGAACTAATCCGTGAGGCCAAGCAAAACACGTTGGACAACAACGACTCCACTCCCATGCCTGGAGAAGGGAAAAACATCAATTATTTGGGCTGCTGCAGCATGAACTAGTAGACTTGGCCGCGCTGTCTGGCTGAGGAGACAACATGGATTGCATACAGAGTGGTTTTATTGTTGGTGGCCACTGCGTAGTTGCACACTACAGTCTACACTAAGGTCTACTTTATTCTTCTTAAATCCCTGGGTATTTTAAAACATCGCAGATGCTGCTTTTAAAGTTGGCATCCGAAGCTCCTATGCTTTTGACCATGGCCTTGTTGTTATACAGTAGTGCTTGCTGGTAGGTCATACAATGAGATTTTTTACACTCCTGAAAAATGCAACAGTTGGGATTTCCTTGCTGAATTGAGAGCCAATGTATTTGTCATATTAGAGAAAAAAAACAAAAAACCTGACAACAAACATTTGAATGCAGCTCTTCATCAGCAATCTCACCAACCTGAAAGATTAGTTCATCTAAAAATGTGTAATTTATTCACCCTCATTTTGTTCCAAATCCATATGAATTCCAATATATACTCAATCAGGAGCAGTAAAATAATTTAATGACACCACCTCATTTTCCTTTGGATGACAGAAAAAAAATGAAACATGCTTTTATGTTGATGTCATGAAGCATGGAATTAGTTGTTATGCATTATGGAACACTACAAGAAATGAAACAATTAAATCTTGTGTCCTGATGCCTATTTGTTGTTTATAAATCCTCACGACACCTTACCTCAGGCAAATTGTGCAGTTATCTGGAGAAAAAAATATTCGTAATCTGAATCTTATGGCAATATTATTTTTCCTCTATAGTCTAAATCTTATGAAGCCATATGATGCGTTCAGGTTTGGAGCAATATGAGGGTAAATGAATGATGAAACAGTTTTTGTTTTAGGTTTGGTTGCACCTTTAAAGGGTTAATACACCTAAAACATTTAATTCTGTCATCACTATAATTATTCTGTCATCACCCTCCATTTGATCCAAACTGGTTTGAGTTTCTCTCTTCTGTTCATCACAAAATAAAATATCTGTAGAATGTTAGTAACTTGTTGTAACTGACATTGTATTTTCTTCCCTTTACTGGGAATGTCAGCAGCTGGGTTTCCATCTACCTGTGCTAATGCACATTTTGATGTATTGCAAGTGATGGAAACACCAAATTTGAAAGAAAATATCCTTGATTTGCAAAAAGGCTTGCTTTTGGTGGTTTTGGGGTTCGAAATAATTTTTGTGAACTTTGAAATGATTCACTTCATGTTAAGATGGAAACCCAGCTAATGGTTACTACATACTTCAATATGTATTTATATATAATAATAATAATAATAATAATAATAATTATTATTATTATTATTATTATTTTGTGTTTAACGGAAAACTCATAAAGCTTTGGAACCACTTGAGGGTAAACATTTTTTTTATTATTATTTGTTTTTACTATCCATTTAAGACCTATTGCTGCACAATTGGTGTGTTAGTGTGTACATTTATTATTTGCACAAATTGTTCTTGTTGATGATTTCTTGCAAAATTGTTTTAGGTTGCTTATTCATGCATTTGTTTTTGTTTTTTTCAAATGAAGAGATCCGCACTAAAATGTGACAGCCAGCTACCTTCAGTAATCTGTGATGTGAAACCTCCTCATTTTAGTCCTTGTTTATTAGGGAGTCAGTTTATAGGAATATAAAATCCTTTTAGTGCTTGCATGGATGTTTGGCTGTAAATGCTCAACAAAGGCCATGTCGTTTAGATAAGTCATAGCAAAAACACAATATGCCTCAGCCGTTTTCATCCTGTCATCATGCATTAGACTCTCGGAACCTCATTGAGCCTGTTTTGGATCATATTTCACACTGAAATATGGTTCAGTCAGGGTAAATATATATTGTTTTGAGTTTGCTTAAAATTTTAAGAAAATTTTCACTACTGTAATGCATTAATCAGAACAATCCATTTCAGTATAACCCTGTTTTTATTATTATTTTCATAGTACAACATATAATCCCATGTTGTATCAACACAATTATAATAACATAACAATGTGGGATTATATGTCAAATTATGAAAATAATAATTACAAAACAGGGTCATACTTTTTTATCAAATGAAATACACTTCTATACATATGCAGCCTTGGTGAGTATATGAAAATTTTTTATGCTTATGGAATAAAGTTTCATATGCTCACCAAGAGTACATATATTTAATAAAAAGAGCATTAAAACAAAAACAAAAATCAATCTTACTAGCCCCACATTTTTGAATGGTTTCGTGAGAATTACCTGTCCAGGTTTTTCAAATTACAGTGGATTATTTGCAGCAAAGCTAATAATATCGTTCATTTATATCTTTTCAAATTCATTCATTAGTTTTCTTTTTATCTTAGTACCTTTATTAATCTGGGGTTGCCACAGCGGAATGAACCGCCAACCTATCCAGCATATGTTTTATGCAGTGGATGTCCTTCCAGCTGCAATCCATGACTGGGAAACACCCATACACACTCATAAACTACAGACAATTTAGCTTACCCAATTAACCTATAGCGTATGTCTTTGGACTTGTGGGGGAAACCGGAGTACCCGGAGGAAACCCACTTCAACACGGGGAGGACATGCAAACTCCACACAGGAATGCCAACTGACCCAGCCGAGGCTCGAACCAGCGACCTTCTTGCTGTGAGGTGACAGTGCTACCCACCGTGCCGCCCTCTTTTTACATTTTACACAAAAAATAAATATGCGCGACCATCATTCTGTATAACTTGATTCAAACCCCCTCCCCAAGGTTTACTGCAATTCCCATTCGAAGATATTCTGTCCTTATCCAAAACATACCAGGAATCATTTATTCATTCATTTTTTTTTCGGCTTAGTCCCTTCCAATTAGGGGTCGCCACAGCGGAATGAACCGCCAACCTATTCAGCATACGTTTTACGCAGCGGATGCCCTTCCAGCTGCAACCCATCACCTGGAAACACCCATAAACTCTCATTTACACCCATACACTACGGACAATTTAGCTTACCAAATTCACCTATAGCGCATGTCTATAAGAGCACCCAGAGGAAACCCACGCGAACACTGGAAGAACATGCAAACTCAACACAGAAATGTCAACTGACCTAGCCGAGGCTCGAACCAGCAACCTTGTTGCTGTGAAGTGACAGCGCTACCCACTGCGCCACCGCGCCGCCATACCAGGAATCTTTATAGTTAATTTAGTCAATGCAGCTTTGGTATTGTAATAACGGCAGCG
The DNA here is from genome assembly GCA_903798125.1 of Danio choprae. Classification (NCBI taxonomy): domain Eukaryota; kingdom Metazoa; phylum Chordata; class Actinopteri; order Cypriniformes; family Danionidae; genus Danio; species Danio choprae. The sequence continues at coordinate 139,736 of CAIGQW010056847.1, read as the reverse complement.
ATGTTAAAGCTTTTAGCACTCGTGAGTAGATTGAGAAGAGTTTGTGTGAAATGAGATATCATGCAATTTATAGATGTTTCAATGAGTTCTTGCACAAATGATCTTTGCGTTTCAGTGTTGAAGAAAAAGATGATAAAAGTTTTTATGGTGTGATTTAATTTGTGTTACCTCCAACCTTGGCTGTGCTGTAAGGTTGTTTGCACCTATGTCATTACGATGGAACTGTGAATCTCCTCTTTTTATAGACTTTCAATATTTAACTTGCTGCTACAAAGCTTTTCATTCTTTTATTTGTAACAAATTTGACTGTATTTGAGATCTTAGATGTCATTGGATGCTTGGTTATTAGTAGGGCTTTCACATTTTGCTTGCTACTGCTGATATCAATTCTGCATTGATTCTGAGATGTTCAAAATTTATCACTATTCTCTCTTGAATCAATTCTTGGCTTAGTTTCTAAACAGCAAATGGTACTGTCTGTATGTTTGTTTTACAAACATATTCTATTTCCTTACAAACTCTACTTGGACCTATAATAATGATGATAATAAAGTTAGGAAAGTTTCAAGCAAATTACAAGAGTGCTCATAGTGAGCTGTCTTTACATTCATTTTGTGACATAAAAGACAACGTAGGCTTATGCACAAGTGCTCCTCCTTATAAGTGTTTAAGTATGACTAAAAAAACAGACTACAAATATAGAAATAGAATATGTTCAGAATTGATTTATGATAGAATAGCTATGAATTTAGAAAATCTCAGAATTGACGCAGAATTTCTTCATGATTTTTTGCCACAGCTCTACTAAATGTCTCTCTAAACCATGTATAGAAAAATGTCTCAAACTTGCAATCTATAGTGCTGTTTACACATAGTATTATCGTGTTTTCTGTAATCTGATTACAAGTGGTTAGCCAACATGCATCAATGGAGTTATTAACTCTGTTCTGTCGAATTATTAGAAGAAAAAAAAATGCTCACCTGCAACTTAGCTTCACACACCTTAATTATATACGTAAAGAATTACTCAGGAAAATTAATGGAAAAGTTGCTAATATGTAATAGAAGTATACGCAGTGCTAAAACTTGCACTGGCACCATGTCAAAACTACCATAACAAGAACAAGCTATTGAAGTGAAAAAATACAATAGACAGCTGTGTTGACAAGTGGTTGTATGAGCGAAGTAAAAAATACCCACATCTCAAAATTGGTATCGCTTATAAATTATGAAGTGAAAAAAAGAATAGACACTGAAGTGAATGAATGTGCGTTGTGCACATGTTCATGCATGCAAATTTTTTTTTTTCCATTTTAATGCTAAAAAGTGCATAACAAAAGTGTAAGGGTGTTAATCGCAAGGTATTGTTGTTATGCAGTTTTTATTTAGGGTTGCACAGTGTGAATCGCCGTCATGAAGATCCAGAATTAATTGCTAATACCAGTTAATATTAGCAATTTGAAACGTGAAGCAAAGATAATCCAGGATTACTTAACCCAACATTTAGAGTTAGTGTGAAAAGCCTGTTTGTGATGAAAGATATTATGATTTAATTTTTATTCATTAAAACACTAAAAAATTTTAACTTAAAGATCAATTGTTTCAGCATTTTTGGTTATTCATGCCAATTATAGCATTGCATTTTCCGTATATGTACACATAGCTGCTTATATGATATTAGGCTTTTCTTACCTTTTATTTTAAAGTGATGACCTTTTCTAGTTTTGTATGAAATGTTTTTTTTCTGTTATATGATGTGCCATGCACAGTGTTTTGTCTAGCTTTGTTTTACAAATGCTTGCCATATTGTAATGTGTTGCAATGGGACTCTCTTTTTTATGTTAAATGACCCAATTGCCAGTATAGTTGTAATACTAAGCATATATATTTTATTTTTTGTATGTACAATGTTTTGACCATTTCAATATGTGAATTACAATATTGATCAAGGCTTAATAGTCTTTTGTCTAGTGAATGAAATGCCAACTTTTGTTTTATATTCAAGTAGATATCTGTACATTTACTCTTTTTAAAGTGTGATTTGGGTATATAAGTTGTGATGTCATATGTGATACATTTATCATAAACCCATGAGTGCAACAATTCAGTATTGCTAATAAGCCATTTTCTTTCTGCAATTTTGTCCACGTAACTTGTTTTAATGTATTAATACTCCACATATAGACTGCAAGTTAACACATTTATCCAAATAAACATGATTATGACACTGTCTGTATTCTTACTACAAGAAATAAGTACAGAACTTTGACATAAGATGTTTGTTTTTTTTAAATTTTCTTTACAAAATAACAAAAATGTTGAATGAATTTAGAATTAAATTGAGTTTTTACATTTTATTTTGATACATTAGAATGTAACAATAAAATGTTACCAATATAAATGTACATTTACTTATTTAATGATTAATTAATACTACTAATTATGCTACTAATAGTTATTAACTAATTAACAAATGTATTAACTAATAAGAATCATATTTTGAATATATTGTAAACTTTATTTTTTCAATAGATGATACTCCGTGAAGTGCAGTATTGTATTTTTGTGTCTGTTTTAAAGTTATGTAGCCTACTAAATGTATGAATATTAATACAAATATACCAAATACATTTTGTACATTTAATTTATATCACACACTCATATAATTGTTAAACAAAATAATTATAAAGATATATACACATGAAACATACTTTTTATATAGGCCATACTTATTACATAGACAAAACATTATATGTTAAAATTCTAATTCTAAAATGAATATTTAATTTACAATCGGTTAGTTCACACTATTATGCTTAAATGGAGACTTAAATATCAATTGATTGTTGATTCAGTTTTTAACATGCATACAAATATAAACTACTGTTACACTGAATTACATTTTAGTATAATCTTAAATGGAGACTTAAATGTCAATTGATTGTTGATTCAGTTTTTAACATGCCTACAAACATAAACTACTGTTACACTGAATTACATTTTAGTATAATCTACAGCTAAAATAAACTCTACTAATAAAATGTTAATACTGGTTTGCGCAGTAACTAATAAACAGGTTTATATCGGAAGCGAGTTGATAAATCACACAAAACGTCAATACCCAAAAGGCATCGCGGTGATCACGTGTTTACAATGACACGAAGGGAAAGGAGGATGCAAAGCATACAAAACAAGCATGTTGTGTCGCTTTATGAAGTTCCCGAAACAGATATCGACAGAAATGAGACATAATCCGCTTTGAGGAAGAACAGACACCGAACGACATCTTTGATCACTTAACACACATTGCGAAAAGATTTGACTAGCGCGCAGCAGTGTTTCTAAAAAAAAAAACTGAAATGTCATAAATCAAAACAAAAAAGCCATTCCAAATCGTTACATTGTATCAACACAAACATCGTTTTTACTACAGCTGTTTGAAAAGTTTTGTGTCATGGAGGAACAACAACAACAACGACGAGTCATCTGACGTCTTTCCTCGTATGCAAATAACCAATCGCTTTATATCTCAAGATGACGACAAGTGACTGAAGTCATTTAGCCATGAGACTCGCCAGCTCTGCATTGCTTTTTCTCCACCTTATCTTCATCTTCAGCTGTAAAACACCGGCCCTCAAACCTCGGTTTTTAGGAAGACACACGGACCAGAGCTTCTTTCATCACAGATCTGTCTCATACAACACGTTCCATATTGATCAACAAGTAAGTGTCATTGCTTATCTTACATAACAGTTTGTCTAAGGACAAAATAAAACTACATTTGTAATAGTTTAAATGCATGCCAACAACAAAACTGATTAGATATACTCTATTTGTAATGATATTGTTCTTCATTACTCACACAGCTTTTAATTTTTTTATGTGTATATATACACACACACACACACA
>CAIGQW010056847.1:79748-100827 GCA_903798125.1 Danio choprae | reverse complement strand
ACACACACACACACACACACACACACACACACACACACACACACACATATGTACCTATACCAACAAGATCTAATCACCTTATTGCTCACCAAGGTGACCTGTACTAATATACCCACTCATTTAAGCTTTTGTTGGATGAAACTCTCTGAGCCCTTTACTCTCTTACCGGAGTCTCCAGTTTTCATGGAGCTATCAGAACAATCCAGAGGTTCCACCTCTACAAACGGTCCTTCAAGCCAGAGATAGTAAACTTGAAGACAACATACAATCAGAGCAGGAGGTCATAACACCGATTCCAGCTTCCGGTGCAGGGGACAGTAGTACATTGCCAGCAGCTGCCATTGCATCTGCACATCCAGATGAAGCGCATGTGCCTTGCCGATCATTTTCAGCACATTCATCTGCAAACTCACGTCAAAGTCAATCCAGGACAAAGACCACCAGAAGCAGTGTATCCAGCCGGACAACAGCTTTGCAACTGACAGAGCTACAGGCAGCCATTGTAGAGGAAAAACTGAAGAGCATGGAGCTTGCAAAAATGCAGAGGCAGATGGTGGAAGAGAGCAAAGCTGAGGAGCAGTGTGAGTTCCTGGATCAACAAGCACGCTTAGCATTATATTTGAGAGAGGAATTACTCAGAGAACAGCAAAGGAAAAGTCATCATTTAGATGAAGAGGCTCGTGCAGCACACAAGACCAAAAAACTGATCACCAAACAGCTTGAGAGACAGCGTCGCATTAAGCAGAAAGAGATGGAGCTGGAGAAAGCACGTCTTGTAGTATCACTTCTCCGAGAATCAGAGACTGAAAATGCAACTGCTATTTCACAAACTGGAACTGAACTTGACACAGGACAGGTACAGACTGACATACTCTGTTCACCAAAGGTGTATGGTGTTGCTCACCATACACCACAACAGTTTCCTGAGAGTACGCAGCACTCTACACCACACATATATCAAAGTAAACCTGTTACCGCTCAGCTGTTAGTTCCACATTCAGTCCATGAGCACATTATCTCTCACTCTACATCCAAATCATTATATGTAGAACCTATGAATGTTGTTCCTTCTCCTGTCTGTACTGTAGCAGCACCAGGTGTTCCCCCCACAAGTAAAATTACATGTTGCAGATGTTTGGCCTCCTTTAATAGTACAGCCGTCTTTGTCCTATGAGAGACAAACATATAGTGAGTTAGGTGCTAACCTTCTATGCCCAGGTGAATCATATTTGTCTCCCGATTCAACTGCGGCCAGATATGCTCAGCCACCTCACCAGTCAATTCCAGTACCGTCTCGGCCTACAATTAGTCAGTCAACATGATCCTGTTAGGCAACAGCAGTTTAGCTCACAGCCATTACCCGGGCCAAATGTTCCCGGTGTACAGCCACCAGCCCCAGCCAATGTTATGAACATGCTAATTGCCAATTCATATGGTATACCTAAACCAGCTCTGCCTACATTTGATGGTGGTAGGGAGGCAGACTTTGCTCTACTAAAAATGGCATTAGACAGCCTCATAGGTGGCCACGCTCATCTCACAGAGCAGTTTAAATACCAGGTACTTCTAGACAGAATAAGACCAAGTGCATACAAACTAGCACAAGCCTAAATGCATGACCCTACACCCTACACAACTGTGTTGCAAGCCCTCCAAGACAAACATGGGCAACCACGTCAACTTGTACAGAGTGAACATGGGTCCATATTAAACTCTCCACCAGTTAGTCTTTGATAACTTTGCTCTTGCAGTACACACTCTCGTAGGCATGCTTTGTTCTTTAGAAGGTAAAAATGGATATGAACTGAAATGTGGGTCACATGTGGACAGACTTTTAGTCAAGTTGCCGGCTAACTACAGAGATGGATTTGTTGAACATTGTCTCAGTTGTGGTATACTTTGACAGATAAAACATACACTCTTCATGACTTATCAGCATGGCTTCAGGTAAAATCACAGGCAAAGAGCATCTCAAGTAGAGCTGTGGACATGTTTTAAGAGCAGATGAAGCCTCAGAGAAAAGGGAATAGTAGCCACTCATCGTCTTCTGTGTACTACAACATAAGTAGTAGTCATGATAAATCACCCCTTACCACTCCGCTATGCCGCATCTTTCCACAACGCCTAGGGACAAACCTAAAGCTTACTGTCCATAATGTTATACTCGTGAGCATTATCTCAGTTTGTGTTCCAAATTTAGGTCACTGACGACTACCCAGATTGCAGAATGGTTCAGAGACAAAGGTTGTTCCCGCTGTGGACGCAATCACAAACCTGTGGCTTGCACCCTAAAGAAGCCCTGTAATATTTGTCAAAAGCAACATCTTACTGTACTACATGAGGTAAACATGCAGGAGTCCAACAAGGTCCTTATGATCAGTATCTCAGCAAACACCATTTATCTTGACCGTCCCAAACATCCTCAACAGGTCATGTTAAAGGCGGTTAAAGAACTCATACATAATGCCAGACACTCACTGGAGGCTTATGTTTTGCTAGATGATGGTTCCGAGCGGACCATTCTCCTCTCTTCTGAAAGGATAAAAATAACCCTGAAACACTCTCATTGAAAACTATCCGTCATGAGGTTGTTCACCTGAAGGGGTCATCTGTTTCATTTGAAATTTCATCTGCTGACAATCCTAGACATAAATACAAGATCCATCATGCCTTTACTGCTGATGACTTGGGTTTCTCAGAGCATACTTACCCAGTGAAAGCACTGATAAAAAAGTACAGGCATTTGCGAGGGTTACCAATACCAGAAATTGATAAAGCGCGGTCTGTGCTAGTGATCGGTTCAGTTTTTCCAAATTTGCTCAAGGGTGAATGTAAATGGCACAATGAGATACACCACACCACTTCTCAGGCGGAAAGACAGTCCTTGTCTAAAAGCGCCCAAATTGGCTTGTCTTTTGCTACTTCGAAGCACAGAGCGAAAAATCATTAAATGACCCTAAGCAAATCCATGATATATTGCGAGGAGATTCAGAAACGAAAGCGCAGGTTACCTGGCTAACCCCATAGAGACTGTGTCTGTTCGTTGTATTATTAGATCAAAAAAATAAACTTACTATGTGCTCTAGAAAAAAATCTATTAAGAATCAAACCAGAAAAACTGCAAAAAAGTGAAAATAGACATTTTATAAAGCTCGCTCTCCTAAACATCAGGTCACTAGCACCTAAAGCACTTATCATAAATGAAATAATAACAGACAATAATCTTAATGAACTCTGTCTCACTATAACCTGGCTGAAACAAAATGACAATATTAGCTTAAATGAAGCAACTCCTTCAGGATTCTTATATAAGCATGTGGCTCGTCAGACTGGTCGTGGTGGTGGAGTTGCATCAATCTTTAGTGATATTCTTAACGTTAATCAGAGAAACGGACTTATGTTTAACTCTTTTGAAGTATTGGCACTTAATGTTATGCTTCCGGATATTTGAAAAAATTTTATTTCTTGCTTTAATCACTATATATAGACCCCCAGGACCCTATGTCAATTTTTTAAAACCGTTTTCTGATTTTATTTCTGACTTACTAGTTAAAACTGATAAAATGCTAATTGTAAGAAGTTTAACGTACACATTGATGACGCTAACGATACATTAGGGCTCGCGTTTACAGATTTACTAAAATCACTAGGGATAAAGCAAAACGTTGTTGGTCCAACCCATCACTTAATACATATATTAGATCAAGGTTTGTCCCATGGAATTGAGGTCATTGACGTAGACATTATACCACAAAGTGAAAATATAACAGACCACTACCTCTTATTATATAAGCTGTGTTTTCCTGAAATTAGCAGATCTGCAAAGATATATCGTCCCGGTAGAACTATCGTCCCATCCACTAAAGACGAATTTACAAATAACCTACCTGATCTTTCTCTATTTCTAAATGTACCAGCGAACGCAAATGATCTTGATGTAGTAACCAGCAGTATGGATGCTATCATTACTAACACACTAAATACTGTGGCACCCATCAAATTAAAAAAGGCTAGAGAGAATAAAACTACACCATGCTATAATAGTCATACTTGCACTCTCAAAACAGCAACTCGTGCCCTGGAACGTAAGTGGGAAAAAAAACTAAATTAGAGGTCTTTAGAATCGCGTACAAAGATAGTATGTCCAGCTATAGGAGGGCTCTAAAATCCGCCAGGGCTGAGCACCTCTGCAAACTGATAGAAAATAATCAGAACAATCCTACAATCTTATTTAACACCATTGGTAAACTAACAAATAATCTGTCATCTTTGGAACAAAATATCCCACTGCAAATTAGTAGTGATGACTTAAAATAGAAAGCTTCAGACAGAAAATAGAAGATGTTAAACTTTCTGCACCACATTATACTTCAGATTCATTAAACATTCAACTGAATCAAAATAATCTACAGTGCTTCAAAATGATAGAACAAGAAGAGCTAGACAAACTTATAAATGGTTCTAAACCAGCTACATGTATGTTAGACCCAATTCCAACAAAATTACTGAAAGAGTTGCTACCTGTAGTAGGAGAACATCTTCTTAATGTTATTGACTCTTCTTTATCTTTAGGCCATGTTCCAAACCCTTTCAAGCTAGCTTTTATTAAGCCTATTGTTAAGAAACCACAACTGGACCCCAGCAACTTAGCTAATTATAGGCCTATTTCAAATATTCCATTTATGTCTAAAATACTAGAAAAGTAGTTGCTGCCCAATTATGCTCCTTTCTGCAGATAAACAATGTTTTTGAAGTGTTTCAGTCAGGTTTCAGGCCTCATCACAGTACAGAAACCGCATTAGTGAAAATAACCAACAATTTACTCTTAGCTGCTGACCAAGTGTGCATCTTGTTATTAGTTTTACTTGATCTTAGTGCTGCATTCGACACCATTGACCACAATATCCTCACATACCGCTTAAATTCTACAGGTGTCCAGGGACAGGCTCTACAATGGTTTAAGTCATACTTAACTGACCGCTACCAGTTTGTCAATATAAATAGACAGCTTTCACAAACCAGGCCAGTAAAGTATGGGGTGCCTCAAGGATCAGTTTTAGGCCCTTTGCTGTTTACAATATACATGCTACCCCTGGGAGTCATCATTAGAAGACACGGGGATCAGCTTTCACTGCTATGCAGATGATACCCAATTATATATGTCAACAAAACCTGAAGAGATATCTGAACTGTCTAAGCTAACTGAGTGTATTTAAGATGTTAAAGACTGTATGACCAACAATTTTCTTCTCTTAAATTCAGACAAAACAGAATTATTACTTATTGGGCCTAAATCCTGTACACAGCAGATCTCACAACTTGACCTGTAATTAGAGGGATACAAAGTTAGTATTAGCTCTACTGTAAAAGATGTGGGCGTTATATTAGACAGCAATATAACTTTTGAAAATTATACCTCCCATGTCACAAAAACCACCTTCTTTCATCTGAGAAATATTGCTAAGTTACGAAATATGCTATCCATGCAGAAAAACTAGTTCACGCTTTTATGACTTCTAGGCTGTATTACTGTAATTCCCTGTTCGCTGGTTGCACAGCATCCTCTATTAATAAACTTCAGGTAGTACAAAATGCAGCTGCCAGAGTTCTTACCAGGTCTAGAAAGTATGATCATATCACCCCAATTTTATCCTCCTTACACTGGCTGCCTGTTAAGTTCAGTATTGATTACAAAATATTGCTCCTTACCTATAAAGCTTTAAATAATCTAGCTCCTGTTTATCTAACCAACCTTCTGTCTCGCTCTTTAAGATCTCAAAACGCAGGGCTTCTGGTAGTACCTAAAATAGCAAAGTCGAGTAAAAGAGGTCGAGCCTTCTCATTTATGAGTTTATCCTAAACTCTGGAATAGCCTTCCTGATAATGTCCGAGGCTCAGACACACTCTCTCAGTTTAAAACTAGATTAAAGACCGATCTATTTAGTAAAGCATACACTCAATGCAGTCAGTCAGTCACTTACCTCTGCACTTTAAATCAGCATAACCCGATCCATGTTGTTTTTGTGATGGCAAGGTCCAGGGTGGCTCCACACAAACAGATATCAATGCCCTGCTTAGAGCTTTGTGGGGCTCTCACAGGAGCGCAGCTAGCAAAGTTGCTCAGTAAAGAGTTGACTATTTCTGCCAGAGATGTTGTCCTATGGACCAATTCAACAACGGTCCTAAGTTGGTTAAAATCAGACTCCTGCCACTATAAAGTCTTTGTCGGAACCCGCATAGCAGAAATTCAGGATTTGACATTGGGGTCTTGTTGGCGATATGTCAACACTGCAGATAACCCAGTAGATGATCTGACCGGGGGAAGATCTTGTTAGAGTTGACCAAATCTCAGCGCTGGAGTCAAGGACCACAGTTCCTTCACCAGCATCCTGACACCTGGTCATCCCTGCCTGAATTGGCTGCTCCTGATGATAATGATGAGCTAAGAAAACAAACATTCTGTGGTAATACAATTACTGCTACGCCTCAACCTGACATCTCCAAGTATAAGAATTGGAGTGAACTGTTGAAGTTTACTTGCCAGTCCCTCACGGGGCGGCTGATTCCATGACTGCAGCAGATGCCATTGAGGTCAAGTTACATCTACTAAGGCAAGCTCAGAGTGACAGCTTTCCGGAAGAGGTGGGTGCACTGACAAAAGGTAAACTGTGACTGAGTCTGTTTTACTTACAGTGCTAGTAGAGGTTGAGGGAATCATCAACTCCAAGCCACTCGGGTATGTTTCCTCGGATGTAGCTGATCCAGACCCAGTCACACCCAATCTATTGCTGATGGGCCGTCGTAATGCATCACTCCCACAAGCAATCTACTCCTCTAGTGATCTGTTAGGGAGAAGGAGGTGGCGACGTTCATTTTTGGGTAAACTTCGTTCGGCATTACTTACCAGGCCTATAGACATGCCAAAAATGACAAAGGGACACTGGCAATTTAACTATTGGACAGATCGTCTTGATAGTTGATCCACAGTTGCCATGAGCTTCATGGCCTATTGGCAAAGTGATTAAGACATATGCAGGTGTAGATCATTGTATACACACTGCAGAAGTGCAAGTGAAAGAACGAACTTATCTTCGGCCTGCCGCCCGGTTAGTTAAGTTACCATCATAGGAAGATGAGGAAGAAAACAACTAGCTTTTAGACTTTTCCTAGATTAATTACAAATTCATATAGTAAATTTGGGGGCCGCTTTGTAGGAAAGTCCTATAACTGGGTTGCAGTTCTAATAAGTACCCACTAGATTTCTTTAATGTGACAGACATTTTACCATTTTCCCTTTAAGAGCACGCACATGGCACAAATCACATGTGAGTCACAGTGAGACTGAAAAATAGCAAACCTGTGTGCGTTCATGCCAAGAAAACTACACACACACACACACACACACACACACACACACATGTACCTATACCAACAAGATCTAATCACCTTATTGCTCAGTAAGGTGACCTGTACTAATATACCCATTTATTAAAGCTTTTCTTAGATGAAACTCTCTGAGCCCTTTACTCTCTTATCGGAGTCTCCAGTTTTCAAGAAGCTATCAGAACAATCCAGAGGTTCCACCTCTACAGGCTTCCTCTAACTACATACCAGAGTCAACAGTTGAGGAACACTGTGTGGTTACTGTCATAGAGCGAAAGATGAGTGAGTTACAGTTAATGAGAGACAGTATGACGTCATGCAGCGTAGCGCATACTCATCCACATTCAACACCTCGGAGGACCCAACACATCTACCTTTGGTCACCCGCCCAGTATGCATCATGCCAGTAGAGGTCCTTCACCTCAGCCAAGAGTTAGGCCTTTTATGAATCAACCTCAGAATGCATGGAGCCGAGAGCAGTCATGGGTATCCACATGTCAAGCAGGGAGATAGTATCGAGGGCCTGTTTGGAAGATCCCTCAGTTCATCCATAATGACGCCATAGAGTTTTCACAGTTAAAGTTAGCTCTGACTAATCTGTTGCCAGCAGATGCCTCTGAACTCTTTAAGCATCAGATACTTGTAGACCATGTGAAGCTTGAGAAGGCCTGTCTCATCGCTGACTTCTTCATTATTTACCCCGGCTGTACACAGATACAATGGTGGCTTTTAGAGAGGAGTTTGGACAGCCTCACCACAAAGCCTTACGACAAATTGTTGCTTTGATGGAGTCACCGGAGATCAAGAGAGCATTGCTGCATGTCCCGTCACTGGTGGGAATGCTCCAGACTTTGGGCCGAGATGGAGATGTCAAACCAAATCAAACCTTACTGCCCCTATTGCAACAATATGGAGCACTTCCTGAATAAGTGTCAGGCCATCTAGAAGCTTACTCGGGAACAGGTTGTTGAGTGGATCAAATCACACAAAAGATGCTGGAGATGTGGAAGAGCCCATTAAGCATCTCAATGTGACCTAAAGAAGCCTCATTTTACAACACATCTCTTCTTAACTCTTCTTTTCCTTCTATTCCTTGTCTGCAACCAGTATGAATATGTTTGTGTTAGTTTTGTTTGTAGTCTCATTTAAAATATCATCCACTTCCAAGCCCAAGAAAACGTTCCAGATAAAAAATGCTTTCACTTCCAAACACTTGGGCTTGGCAGACCACTCTTACCCTGTGGCCAGTCTCAAGAAGAGATTCAAGCACCTAGAAGACCTTCCCCTGGAGTCCTTATCTTATGTCAAGCCGCATGTGCTGATTGGTGCAGACTACCCTCAGCTGATCACCCCTGTTGAACCCGTGAGACTAGGCCCTCCAGGAGGTCCGGCAGCCATTCACACTCAATTAGGCTGAACACTCCAAAGACCAGCACATCTCATCCAGTGGGCTCCAACTACCCAGCAGTGTCTTAACACTAGCATATCATCCCCAACCATGGAGTTAATGCAGAACATGGAGAGGCTCTGAAAGATGGATGCTCTGCCATATTAGAGCACTAAACTGGCTGTGAGGTCAAAGGAGAATAAAGAGGCGCTAGAATTTCTGGAGGTCAAAACAAAGTCCAGGTCGCAGGCATCTTCAGATATGCTACGCCTTTGTTGGAGGAGGCAGGAGTCATTAGGAGACTCACTCCAAATGAAGTATTAGACTCCGCTGAGTCATATTACATCCTGCATCATGTGGTGTGTCATAACAGGAAAAATCATATAGTCTTCAAATGTTCTTTCCATACCAAGGCCGCAGCCTTAACGACACCCTCCTGCCAAAACCAAATCTTAGAGCCTCTCTTCTGGGAGTTCTCCTATGTTTCAGGGAACATGCCGTGGCAATTAGTAGCGCCATCAGAGGCATGTTCCACCAAGTCCAACTTTTACCAGAAGATCAGCCGCTCCTCAGATTGATATGGAGGGACATGAAACGTGCCAACTTACCTGCAGTCTTTGAGTGGCAGGTTCTCCCATTCGGTACTGCATGTTCACCTTGCTGTGCCACGTACGCGCTCCACAGACATGCAAAGGATCACAGTGGAGTAGATAATGCAGTGCGTCATTCAGTGAAACATTGTTGCTACGTGGATAATTGTGGATAAGAGTCTGCCGACAGCTGAGGAAGACAAGGAGTTAGTTGACCAGCTCAGAGATGTGCTGGCATCTGGAGGGTTTGAGCTCTGACAATGGGCCTCCAATGTGCGGGATGTGCTCAGACACTTACCTGCTGAGGTGAAATTTGACAGTATGGAGAGGTGGCTTTTGCTTGACAAACCCAAGCTCCAGAACCAGCTCTGGGCCTCAGTTGGCACCGGGGATCAGATATCCTCAGTTACAGGAGCAGACCTGTGTAATACAAGACGTTGACAATGAGGAACATTTATAAAGTCCTGGCTCGCCAATACGATCCTTTGGGATTCATAGAACCCTACACTACCCAAGCGAAGATCATTGTCCAGAGCATGTGGGACAAACCCCGTAACTGGGATGACCCATGTATCCCCCAGACATGCAGAAGACATGGGCGACATGGAAATCTGAGCTTCACTGGCTGCCTCACATTGCTGTACCTCGTCCTCATGCTCCAGGCCTCACTGAACCGATGGCGGTCTCCAGACAGTTGTATTCAGCGATGCCTCCACCAATGCGTACGGCTCTGTGGCATACATCAGGACTGAAGATGTCCAAGGACAAATACATGTAGCCTGCCTCGCTGCACGACCTAGAGTGGCACCTCGCCTTGAACTTTGTGGAGCATTGACCGCTGCTCAATTAGCGAGGAAGATCGAGACAGAGCTAACCATCAAGACAGATAAAACAATCCTTTGGAGTGACTTCACGACGGTATTAACCTGGTTGCATCTGGAGTCGTGTCGGTTTAAAGTCTTTGTGGGCACGCGCTTTGCAGAAATTCAGGATCTAACTGCAGGGAGTACCTGGCTTTACGTTGACACTACCCAGAACCTAGCTGATGATGTGACCAGGGGAAAGGCCTTGGCAGAGATAGCTGTTCCCACACATTGGAGTCAAGGACCACCCGTTCTTCATAAACTCCCTATGGCCTGGCCATCACAACCTGGAGAACTCCTCAAGCAGGACATTTCTGAGTAAAAGAAAGTGACTATGTAGAACCGTCTCCAAAGCTAACACATAGGATGCTTGAGATACCTCAACTTACCAATATTGGAATGACCTGATGGAGTCAGTAGCACAGGAGGCATGTGGGGCGGCCAATCAAGATGCCCATTTGACTGTGGAGGACTATCATCGAGCGGAGAAGACTATCTTCAGTAGGATTGAAGCAGAGTGCTTTCCAGAAGTTACATTGTCTCAAAGCAGGAAAAGTTGTTCCTCACAGCAGCCGTCTCATCTCTCTATCACCAGAGCTCGATCCCAGTGAGGGGATTTATACAAGGAGGGAGACTCAGATGAGCTGAAGGGTTAGACACAGCCTTCAAGCACCTAATGCTCCTAGACCAATCACACCATGCGACGAAACTCCTCATCCGGGATTAAGATGAACGGCTCTGCCATCCAGGTCCAGAGAGTGTCTTTGCCGAGATTTGCCGCACATTCTGGATCCTTCGTGGAAGGGAAGCAATACAGACAGAGCAACACCAATGCCAAGGGTGCCAGCGATGGAAAGCAAAACCATAAGTTCCAAAGATAGCAGATCTTTCCTTAGCTCGCCTTCTCCTATACCAACCGGCGTTTTACTTGACAGCCGTTGATTGCTTTGGTCCATTTCAAGTGAGGATAGGACAACAATCTGAGAAGAGATGAGGCATTATTTATAAATGTCTTGCAACTAGAGCGGTCCATTTGGATCTCCTGCATGCCATGGATTGGGACTCATTCTTAATGAGCTTAATGAGCCGCGGCAGTCCAGCTGAGCTCTATTCTGACCAGGGCACCAATTTCAGAGGAGGGGAGAAAGAGCTCAGCGAATGATTTAGTCGCATGTCCTCTGACCTACAGCAACTCCTTGCCAAGCAGAAAACTGTCTTCTGTTTCAACCCTCTGCAGCTCCACACTTTGGGGGGATGTGGGACAGGGAGATTAAGTCCGTTAAGATGGCCTTAAGATACCCCCGAGCGCTCTGGCCTATTGGCAGAGTGATTAAAGTTCACCCAAGTGTGGATGGATGTGTACAAAGTTAAGGGCAGTTTACACCTGGCCTGATGCCCGGCTCATTCTTCTACCTGCAATACCAGCTGAGAATGACGAGGAGAATAGCCCAAATGACTTCTATTCAATAATACTCTTTTGCATGGTCAAATTGCAAGCAATTTGGGGGCAGCTGTGCAAAAGGGCGATAGAGAAAGTTAAAGCATAGAGTTATGGTTGATGCTCGGAGGACTTTTATTATGAAAGAACAGACCACGGCTAGCCGAAAAACGAAGTTGGTTTCACTCTAGAGATTGCTATATCGTCGCGGCCATTGCTAAATTCATTTGGACAAGAGGATGTTTGGGATGAAAGTGTTAAAAGCCAAGCTGAAATCCACAAATAAGATCCTCACATAGGTCTTTGGTCTATCTAGGTGTTACAGAACATAATGCAGCAGACTGCATCATTCACAGACCTGTTTGGTCTGTAGGCAAACTGATCCAGTGAGGGTCCAGTGATGTCCTTTGAGCCAGCACCAATTTTTCAAATGACTTCATTACCACAGACATTTAGTCATTTAGTCTGTAATTTTGGGTTTCTTTGGAATAGGCATGATGGCGGAGCATTTGAAACATAAGGCACTTTGCACAGCTCCAGTGATTTGTGGAGAGCTGTACCCCAGGTGTGGGGTGTTTACTCAAACCTACATAAAACTCGTTCAACTCATCTGCCAGTTGTTTACTGTCTATAGTGTTGGAGGATGGTGTCGTTTGAAGAGAACTGCATGCTTAGATTTTCAGAATAGTTTCTCTTTGCCGCTTTTTCCAGTGTGTATTTTTAAAGTAGCTCAAAAGGGAATATAACAAAATTTAAAGCGACTTCAAAAGAATCAACTCCTTTGAACTGAACAAACGAATTGTCCAGCGCTCGTTTGAACAGACAGTGCTGTTGACTCCAAAATTAATATTGCTATTCCAAATAAAGTAAAAACACTTTAATACTTAAGCAGGATAACAAGATCTAGGTATAAGGCAATATTTTCATAAATATACTCAGGCCACTTTCCTTTAAATACAAAAGAGAGTTTATTAACTACAAACAAAACTAACACAAACACACACACACACACACACACGCATTCATACTAGTTGCAGACAAGGAACAGAAGGAAAAGAAGAGTTAAGAAGAGATGTGTTGTAAAACCTCAAGATGTAAAACCTAACCAAATAACCAAACCAAATAATCAATTCAACCTTTACTGTTTCTTAGACAGGGTTATTTATCATTTTACATAATTAGCAGATCATACACCAATGTAGCAATGGATCTGGCAAATTTGTTTTGAATGGTTTCGTGATGCAACTTAACTAGACTCTCGACGGAAAGAAAAGAAAGAGGAGTAAACGGAAGATGGGGAAGTTTAAGGCTGGTCTCATTCCATCTTAGTGTCCGAGTAAACCTGGACTGGACCTGGAGAAGAGTTGTCCTGGAAGCGGAGCATCTCAACTCCTCAACAGCTGCTGCTGGTGCAACTGCTCTGCTCGACTCGACTCTGTTGGACTGGACTGGACTGGACTAAAGAGTTTTGGAGGGATGGGTTTTTAACCATCAATGTTTCCGGCCCCTAATAGAGCTGGATCAATAAGGCATTGTCCATGGATCTGCATGACAGTCACATGTCAGCACATGCAGCTTTGGCGTGACTAACTCACATGAGCCATGGTGCTTAGACATACAGTATTGTTACAGTACTTCTTCAGCCCCGGCGCCTAGTCTGCAGCTCCACATAGGAAGTTTGGCCAGAAGAAAATGATCGTGCCTAACATAGCCTGGTTTCTCTCGAGGTTTTTTTTCCTTCACTTCGTCAATTGGTGAAGTTTTTTCCTCGCCACTGTTGCCACTGGCCTGCTCGGATTGAGACTTGTGGATTTGCTCTTCAGTATTGAACTTTTAGCAGTGAAACTTAAACCACACTGAACTGAACTAAACTCTGTAATCTGGACTTTACTAGAACTTGTTAAGCTGCTTTGACACAATCTACATTGTAAAAAGCGCTATATAAATAAACTTGAATTGAATTGAATATTAAGCATACATTTATAATATGAACATGATACATTTTACAAATCTATAATTAAAAGAAATGAAAGAAAGGGAAAGGGTTTCATTCATTTATCTCAAATAACATACACATTATGGTACATTTGTGATAAATCAAAGCATAATGGTTACTGATTAATGCATTGTTAAGGCATTGTAAGTGTAGACAGGATTCAGATTTTATACAAGAGCAACAAAATAACATTTCATTAAAAGTCCGCTATCATCAATTTGAGGATGATCTGATAAACTTTAATGTTTGGTGATAGTTTTTAATATTCAGATTGTTTGCTGCACCTTCAAAAACACTCCAATCAGTGAGGTTGAAACAGGCTTGTAAATCCCACTCTGTTTTTTATTTGTTGGAAGTTTCATGACTAAATTTGACCAGTCTGGTGGCCAGTCTTTGCACATTGATTGCACATTCCACCATTAAGAGCAAAATGTGAAGGTTTAATTAGCAGAGTAATAGCAAAGTTTTATTTCAAATATTGCAATGCATACAACATTATGACATATCAGATATGTAACATATCATAATTTAAAATAGGACAGATATTTGGGGTGCGTCTCGCTGACGCATTTGTGAAAAAAAGAAAAAAACTTAATACCACAGCAGCCTAACTCACTGCAGACTTAAATATGTACCTCAAATCCCCTATTTCCACCAAAACTGTTAATCGGGAGCTTCACAGGGTCCACATGGCCAGGTTGCTATAGCCAAACCTTTTGTCACTTGTGCCAATGACAAACATCAGTTTCAATGGTGCCAGCAGCAAAAATCTTGGGCTGTGGACAATGTAAAACTGTTCTCTAAAGAGTCCACCTTCACCATCTTTCCCACATCTGGGAGAGTTACAGTGTCGAGTAGCCCCAAAAGAAGCATACCCTCCAGACTGTTTCATGCCCAGATTAAAGCATGGAGGTGGATCAGTGATGGTTTGGGCTGCAATATAATGGCATTCCATAGGCCCAATACTTGTGCTAAATGGAAGCATCAGGTGCTTTAGGTGACTTTGAACGTGGCATGGTTGCTGGTGCCAGACGGGCTGGTCTGAGTATTTCTCTCTTATATCTCTAGACCTACTCTTTCTTGGTTTATGGGACTAAATGCTGGCCTAATGTTTTTTCATACTACCCTATCTCCCCTATCCTAAACATAGCCAACAGAAAATATATATATTTTTAATTTTCTAAAAGCACATTTTGCTTTATTGGCTACACATCTGGGTCATAAATAACCTACCACACAGAATAAGGCTAATGAAAAAAAAGAAAGATAATTTAAAGGGATGGTCCACTATGACATCATATTTTGAATATTAGATCATGTGTAATGTAGCTGTCTGAATAAAAACGACATCTCTGAATGTAAGATGCTCAAAGTTCAATGCAAAGGGAGGTATTGGCTTTTACAATGTTAGTTTAGCAAAGCCTACAGCGAACAAACCTTGGGGACTACAAAAAAAAAAATTCCGGGCTAGTGAGATCACGAGGATTTCTGGTTACACACATTTACCACGCGCACACACCCTGCGCAGCGAAGGGGCGCGGCCAGAGGCGCTGTAACATTATAGCAGAGCTTCTTCTGTTTCTGTATTTGGGCTTCCAAAGGACACGACACAAAGACAGACGTGCTTACAGTTGAATTTTAATTATGTTCCAGAGAATTATAAAAATATATATAGCAAACATTTGACAAAGGAGAGCTTCAAAAATCTCTCCCAGTTCAGTGCTGGCATCTGCTAAAAACTCCTCAAAGCAGCAGCTCCAACAAGCAGAAGCTGTGGATTGTGAACCTGTAAGTATTTTCAATTTGTTAAAATTGATCTATGACATGCACACCCAGCAAACATTGGTCGGACGACAACGTCCTCTCCCGGCCAAAAGGGGTCACAGCAGGAAGGCACAAATGGTGTACAGTTGGTCCGAAGACTATGTCCTCTCCACGGCCAAAATGAGTCGCGGCTGGACAAAACAAATGCACAACATGTCCCAAAATGCATTAATATACGTTTGTATACATTTGTACATGTCTATATTCTATTGGGATTGCATATATTTACAATTGTATGTGCATGTAGTTCAATATATAATAGGGTTGTGCCGACAGACGATACCCAGCAAGCAATAGCTGTCATTTCAGCGTCTTAGTGAAGTATAGACAAGATCTAGTCTGGCTACGCGTAACCCAATTTTAGCCCAAACAACCTTAATATTGGTTACCTGTCTTTTTTAGCAAAATACCTTGTGATATGTATGATATTCTTTCAAATAAGGAAAGTCAATAGCATTTATAAGGTGTTTGGGTTTTTGTGCAAAATAAAGCTTATATGTATGATACTCCATCATGTAAGCAAAGTCAATAACGTTTATGAGGTACCTGCAAGTTATAGCCGTAGTTTCACTTTCTCAGTGAAGTATAGACCCGATCTAGTCCGGCAATGTGTAACCCATCTCTAGCCCAAAATACCTTAAATTTGGTTACCTGTCTTTTTTAGCAAAATACCTTTGGATATGTATGATATTCCTTCAAGTAAGGAAAGTCAATAGCATTTATAAGGCGTTTGGGTTTTTTCTTTTTGAAAATTTTATATTCGTAGCCTGAGCGTAGCCTTGAATTAGCACGTCATCAGGTCGGCTATTTATAGCCCACTGATAGTCTAAACTGATTCACTGTAGTATTTGACCGTGCAGCGCGTGCAATGGTTGATGCATCACGTCCGCATTATCAGTACTACATCCACAAGTGTTAAGGTGTAATTTCATGACATGTTCTATTTGTAGCAATAATTTTGCTTTACCCACCTCGCAAAATTGACATTTTAAATTAAAAATGAATATGGTATAATATATCTTATATAATAAATCTTACGGTAGAACAGGCCAGATCTAATCAGTTAAGCAAAATTGACACATCTTCGTACTCCACACGATGGCGGTATTGCATATTTGTCGAGTCAGCTGAAATGGACCAGCAAATCAAGAGGAAGAATGCTGTTGTCATTTGAAATTTGTGCCGCTATGGATTCCGAGCGCGAGTGCCCACCCTGTAAGGTAAGTGTAATCTGCTTTAACAACATGTTGTTTGGCAATGCACAGGCACCCTTTATTCCGTAAATCTTAGACAAAAATAAAAACGGTTTGAGGGAGTTTCACTACTTTTTAAACACAAAATTAAACACTTATTAACCAAAGTTCGCTGATTAAGTGCATATATTTTGTACATTGCGAGTCATCTTCATTAAAATGTCATGAAGTCAATGAAAAAGTCATTCGAGAGATGAAACTTCTGCAGTTCTAGCATTTAAAGGATTTTTTTGCTTGTCTCTTTTGTTATGAAATCACTTCTTTTTTATACAAACACCAATTTAACTCTATTTTTAGTTAGAGCCATTTGTCTCAAACAGAAAACTAATTCAAACATAATTTGACAAGACGACCTCCTCTACTGTGTATGTTGCTACAGGGTTATTGATTTAGATTTGATAAATAAAATTTACTATTTTAAGGAAAATTTAATTCTTTTTAGCAATATCAGTAACTGTATTTTGACTTGTCACAAAAATCAAGTAAAATCAAGTATAAAGTAAGCTGTTGGTTATTATTATAATGCTTCTCTAATATTTGTAACTATTTGTTTTTCCTCCTCCATGAACCGCCACCTTATCGTAGTGGAGGGGTTTGAGTGCCTGAGTGATCCTAAGAGCTATGTTGTCGGGGGCTAATGCCCCTGGTAGGGTCTCCCAAGGCAAAAAGGTCTTAGGTGACAGGTCAGACTAAGTGCGGTTCAAAAACCCCTTATGAGTGTATCATCATCGAGGATCGTGACGTCGCCCGTTATGGCGCAGCCGGGGCCCCACCCTGGAGCCAGGCCTGGGGTTGGGGCTCGTATGCGAGCGCCTAGTGGCCGGGTTTTTTCCCACAGAACCCGGCCGAGCTTAGCCCGAAGAATCAACATGGGACCATCCTCCTGCAGGCCCACCACCTGCAGGGGGAGCTGTAAGGGGCCGATGCATTGTGGAACGGGTGGTGGTCAAAGGTTAGGACCACGACAACCTGATCGTCAGGCACAGAAACTGGCTCTTGGGACATGGAATGTCACCTCACTGAGAGGGAAGGAGCCTGAGCTTGTGCGGGAGGTGGAACGGTACAGACTAGAGATAGTTGGGCTCACCTCCACGCACAGCTGGGGCTCTGGAACTCAACTTCTTGAGAAGGGATGGACTTTCTTCTACTCTGGAGTTGCTCACGGTGAGAGGCGACGGGCTGTTGTGGGCTTGCTTATAGCTCCCCAACTTGCTCGCCATGTGTTGGAGTTTTTCTCGGTGAACGAGAGGGTCGCCTCCCTGCGCCTTCGGGTCAGGAATAGGTCTCTCACTGTGGTTTGTGCCTACGGACCAAACACCAGTGTAGAGTACCCGGCCTTCTTGGAGTCCTTGGGAGGGGTGCTGGAAGGTGCTCAGACTGAGGACTTTGTTGTTCTACTGGGGGACTTCAATGCCCACGTGGGTAATGACAG
The DNA here is from genome assembly GCA_903798125.1 of Danio choprae. Taxonomy (NCBI): domain Eukaryota; kingdom Metazoa; phylum Chordata; class Actinopteri; order Cypriniformes; family Danionidae; genus Danio; species Danio choprae. The sequence goes on along the minus strand of CAIGQW010056847.1, from coordinate 82,661 downwards.
TGATACCTGGAGAGGCGTGATTGGGAGGAACGGCCTCCCTGATGTGAACCCGAGTGGTGTTTTGTTATTGGACTTCTGTGCTAATCACAGTTTGACCATAACAAACACCATGTTCGAGCATAAGGGTGTCCATCAGTGCACATGGCACCAGGACACCCTAGGGCAGAGGTCAATGATCGACTTTGTGGTTGTATCATCTGATCTCCGACCGTATGTCTTGGACACTCGGGTAAAGAGAGGGGCAGAGCTGTCAACTGATCACCACCTGGTGGTGAGTTGGATCCGCTGGCAGGGGGGAAAGCTGGACAGACCTGGCAGGCCCAAGCGTATCGTGAGGGTCCTCTGGGAACGTCTGGCTGAACCTCAAGTCAGAAGGATTTTCAACTCTCACCTCCGGAAGAGCTTTGACCAGATCCGGAAGGTAGGATCCAGGAGGAACAATGGTTTTCGTCCAGGCCGTGGTACACTGGACCAGCTCTATACCCTCACCAGGGTGCTCGAGGGTTTGTGGGAGTATGCCCAACCAGTCCACATGTGTTTTGTGGACTAGGAGAAGGCATTCAACCGTGTCCCTTGTGGCGTTCTGTGGGGTCAGAGGCGTTTTGTTAAGGGCTGTGTCGTCCCTGTATGAACAGAGTAGGAGTTTGGTTAGCATTGCCGGCAATAAGTCAGACTTGTTTCCAGTGCATGTTGGACTCCGGCAGAGCTGCCCTTTGTCACCAATTCTGTTCATAATTTTTTTGGACAGAATTTCACAGTGCAGCCTTGGCCTGGAGGGGGTCCAGTTCGGGGACCACAGGATTTCAACTCTGTTATTCGCAGACGATGTTGTTCTGTTGGCTTCATCGAACATGGACCTTCAGCATGCACTGGGGCGGTTTGCTGCAGAGTGTGATGCGGCTGGGATGATGATCAGCACCTCCAAGTCCGAGGCTATGGTGCTCCACCGGAAAAAGGTGGCTTTGCCATCTCCAGGTTGGAGAAAAGTCCTTACCCCAGGTGGAGCAGTTCCAGTATCTTGGGGTTTTGTTCACGAGTGAGGGAAGGATGGAACGTCAGATTGACAGGCGGATTGGTGCAGCGGCAGCAGTAATGCAGTCGATGTACCGGTCCGTTGTGGTGAAGAAGGAGCTGAGCCGAAAGGCAAAGCTCTCGATTTACTGGTCAATCTACGTTCCTACTCTCACCTATGGTCATGAGCTTTGGGTCATGACCGAAAGGACAAGATCTCGGAAACAAGCGGCCAAAATGAGTTTTCTTCGCAGGGTGGCATGACGCACCCTTATAGATAGGGTGATGAGCTCTGTCACCCGGGAGGAGCTCGGAGTAGAGCCGCTGCTCCTCCACATCAAGAGAAGCCAGCTGAGGTGGCTCGGGCATCTGTTTCGGATGCCTCCTGGACGCCTACTTAGGGAGGTGTTCCAGGCATGTCCCACCGGGAGGAGGCCTCGGGGAAGACCCAGGACACGCTGGAGAGACTATGTCTCTCGGCTGGCCTGGGAACGCCTCGGGATACCCCCGGAGGAGCTGGAGGAAGTGTCTGGGGAGAGGAAAGTCTGGGTTTCTCTCCTAAGACTGCTGCCCCTGCGACCCGGCCCCGGAAAAGTGGTAGAAAATGAATGAATGAATATTTGTTTTTCTTAACAGATATTTGAGTGTGGCTATGTAAAATGAGCAGTCTAACAGGTATGAGTTGCTTAAACGGTTTAGACTAAAACATTTACACTTTGGCCACATTTGCTGGTATTCCTGTCCATATGCAGATTGCCCATGTGCATTCACAAGCTGGAAGAAGCTTTCGAGTCACATAAAACACACAGAATGAAAATTTTAAACAATATTTATGCATTATCCATATAACTAATGTTGACATCAAGAAACATTGAATATAACACAATGATACTAAAATAGTTAAAATAACTGAATGAAAAACTGAATTAAAATTGTGAATGTGTAAATAAGTAATCAGCCTTAAAATATAAACCTGTGGCTATAGTTATTTTTATGTTGATAGGTGATGTTTTTTTTTCTAATTTTAATTTATAACCATCAAGTGTGATTGTGTCCTGAAGATCTTTTTTTTTCATTTTCTCCAGGGCTAAAAGTGCAGAGGCTGAAACTCAAAATGCACACACAACCGTGGAGATCTTTATCATTTGGGCTGAGGATGCTGGTCATGGGGACAGATATACAGATGTTGGTGTAAAGGTTCTGCAAAACCTGCTGAGTGTCACATATGGATTGGATGGACTTTTTGGGTTCATGTACACTTAAAGGGTTTGTTCAACCAGAAATTAAAACAGTTCATTATTCATGTCGTTCCAAACACCTAAGACCTTGATTTGTCTTCAGAGTACAAATTAACATACTGTAGGTGAAATCTGAGAGCTCTCTCATTCTCTATAGACAGCAATGGTCCCAACTTGCTATTAGACGGATATATGTAGTCATTGAATAGCCGTCTAAATGAAGACTAGTCTAATCTTGGGCTATGGTTAGACGTCTATTATATTTTCACTGACAGCCCAAACTTAGCCATGTTTTAGCCTAGACATCTAGGCTATGTTTAGACAGCTAATAGACGTCTTTTAAACAAAAAAAGGCAGATACTGGGTAGTATCATGTATCGACGATAGGCAAAGATTTCGCCAAGAGCTGAGACCTATGACGATTTTAAAGACGATATTTAGCTTGTTTCATATTAATGTAGACCTATTACATGTTTTAATTGCATTATTATTTTTAATCATCATTATTGTTAATAAATGCTTAATAAACAGCTTCACCTGTTCACATCAACATCACTTGACCAACACTTTCGGAAAAATGAATTATTTCGATATGTATGTACAAGTATATATATATACATGTATATGTATGTACATGTATATTTATGTGCATTTATTTGCACAC
>CAIGQW010056847.1:42616-56929 GCA_903798125.1 Danio choprae | reverse complement strand
ATTGTTATAAGGTGCTGTGTACGAGTGCGTATGAGAAAGTATTGCACATGTTTATTGCACTGTAGTAGAATATTTAACTGTTCATGAGGTAGATGGCCTGAGGAAAGAAACTTTTCCTGTGTCTGGCTGTTTTTGTGCTTGGTGCTCTGTAGCGCCGACCAGACGGTAACAGTTCAAACAGGAAGTGCGCTGGGTGTGAGGGGTCCAGAGTGATTTTGTAAGCCCTTTTACTCACTCTGGAAGAGTACAGTTCTTGAAGTGTAGGAAGGGTAGTGCCAGTGATTCGTTCAGCTGTCCGGACTATTCTCTGTAGTCTGTGGAGGTCGGTTTTGGCAGCTGAGCCAAACCAGATGGTGATTGAAGTGCAGAGGATGGATTGGATGACCGCTGAGTAGAACTGTACGAGCAGCTCCTGGGGCAGGTTGAACTTCCTCAGCTGACGGAGGAAGTACAGTCTCTGCTGGGCTTTCTTCACAATAGAGTCTATGTGAATGTCCCACTTCAGATCCTGAGAGATGGTGGTGCCCAGGAACCTGAATGACTCTACTGCAGCCACAGTGCTGTTCATGATGGTGAGTGGGGGGAGTGCCAGGCGGGTTCTTCTAAAGTCCACTATCATCTCCACCGTTTTGAGCGTGTTCAGCTCCAGGTTATTGCATCTGCACCATAGAGCCAGCCGCTCCACCTCCTGTCGGTATGCAGACTCGTCGCCGTTCTGGATGAGGCCGATAACAGTAGTGTCATCTGCAAACTTCAGGAGCTTAATGGAGGGGTCTTTTGCAGTGCAGTCGTTGGTGTATAAAGAAAAGAGTAGTGGGGAGAGGACACATCCCTGGGGGGCGCCGGTGCTGATGGTGCGGCTGTCGGATGTAATTTTGCCCATTCTGACTAGCTGTTGTCTATCTGTCAGAAAGCTGGTGATCCATTGACAGACAGAGCTAGGAACAGAGAGCTGGGTCAGTTTGTACTCGAGCAATGATGGGACAATGGTGTTGAAGGCAGAGCTGAAGTCCACGAACAGAATCCTTGCGTAGTTCCCTGGTTTGTCTAGATGTTGTAGGGTATAATGCAGTCCCATGTTGACTGCATCATCCACAGACCGGTTTGATCTATAGGCAAACTGCAGAGGGTCCAGCAGAGGTCCAGTGATGTCCTTCAGATACGCTAGCATCAGTCTTTCGAATGACTTCATGGCCACAGATGTTAAGGTCACAGGTCTGTAGTCATTGAGTCCTGAGATCTTTGGTTTCTTCGGGATTGGGATGATCGTGGAACGCTTAAAGCAGGCTGGAACAGTGCACTGTTCCAGTAATCTGTTGAAGATCTGTGAGAAAATGGAGGCCAGCTGGTCAGCGCAGGTTCTCAGACAGGCTGGTGAAACACCGTCTGGGCCTGGTGCTTTCCTTCTCTTCTGTTTCCTGAAGATCTGACGCACATTATCCTCACTGATCTGAAGTGCAGGGGGGGAGAGGGGGATGGCTGGAGGTGTTGATGGCTGTGTAGAGAGATGGTTATGGCGGGTGTGAGGTGTCTGGACGGCTGTCTCAAATCTACAATAGAACATATTCAGCTCGTTTGCAAGATGGTGTCTTGTAGTTAGTTATGTCCTTCAGGCCTTTCCACACTGATGCAGGGTCGTTGGCAGAAAACTGGTTTTCCAGCTTTTTAGCATAGCTCTTCTTAGCCACACCAATCTCATTTGTCAGTGTGTTCCTGGCCTGATTGTACAGGACCCTGTCCCCACTCCTGTAGGCATCCTCTTTGGCCTGACGAAGCTGTCTAAGTTTTGGTGTGAACCATGGTTTATCATTGTTAAATGATAAATAAGTCCTGGTAGGGATGCATAACTCCTCACAGAAACTGATGTATGATGTTACAGTCTCTGTGAGCTCGTCCAGGTCGGTGGCAGCAGCTTCAAAAACACTCCAGTCAGTGCATTCAAAACAAGCTTGTAAGTCCTGTTCTGTGTCGTTGGTCCATCTCTTAACAGTCCTTAATACTGGCTTAGCAGTTCTAAGTTTTTGCCTGTAAGTTGGTAGAAGATGAACCAGGCAGTGGTTGGAGAGTCCTAGAGCTGCTCTGGCGACCGAGCGATATGCATCCTTTATTGTTGTGTAACAATGGTCCAAAATATTATTGTCTCTGGTAGGGCATGTGATGTGCTGTTTGAATTTAGGCACCTCATGTGTGAGTTTAGCCTGATTAAAGTCACCGAGAATGATAAAGACAGAGTCCGGGTGTTGTTGTTCTGTGTCTGTGAAAAAAGTGGCAGCCGTTTCAGAAAGGCACATGTCTGTCTAAAGCCACGTTGTCTGAGCCTGACGAGCGCGCCGGCTCGCTTCCCACGCCTGCGCGTCTTGTAGCGTTTCCACAGTGCCGCTACTCCGCCGACAACAATGTTCCGCAAAATCCCAGAAAAATCAAAAACCGGTTGGTGATTAAATGATGTGCACTGCCGATTGTTTAGCAGTTCGTCCCTGGTGTAACTGATCGCGTATGACAAACATAAAACAGGACAAACTAGCAAAAACACTACAAAAACTGAAGCGCTCCACGCTGAGGCAGCCATCCGCGTCGCCGTTTTATCCAATCTGCATTCCCCCACAGAAAAAGATCTATGGTGGATTCTGCAATCGAGTTCCGCACTCTGGCAGCCACATGTGACTGGAACGAGCAGGCACTCACAGCACGTTTGCTGGAAGGTCTCAATGCCGAGGTAAAGGATGAGCTCCTGGCCCACGACCTTCCTACCTGATTTTATCCACTGGTAGAGCTGGCTAATCATGTGGCGAGACCGCCGTCACCGCTTCCGCAGCTCCGCTCCTGTGTTTACTACTTCTCGTCCTGGTTTATCCTCACTGACATCACTATCTGACGCGGAACCTATGCAACTGGGTTCCATGTGCCTTTTTGAAACGGAGCTGGCTAATCATGTGGCGAGACCGCCGTCACCGCTTCCGCAGCTCCGCTCCTGTGTTTACTACTTCTCGTCCTGGTTCATCCTCACTGACATCACTATCTGACGCGGAGCCTATGCAACTGGGTTCCATGTGCCTTTCTGAAACGGAGCGACAGCGCCGGCTGGCCGCGTGATTATGCATGTACTTACTGTGGCGGCGCCAGACACATCGCCCTGGGATGTCCAGTAAAAGATCTAGCTCACCAGTAGACAGGGGAGTACTGGTGAGCGTGACCACCTTCTCCCCATCACTCAAGTCCTGCTCTTCACTGGCTGCCACTCTGCACTCTGCACTTCAGAAATTCAGTTTTTATTGACTCTGGTGCAGATGGTTAATTTTATTTTATTAGACCATAAGATACCATTATATCGTTATATATAAGATATCCTCCCACTGTGTTTGCTCTCGATGGACAACCTCTCACCAGGATCGACCATGTCACACTTCTTGTGAGTCTCACTCTGGCAATCACAAAGAGAAAATTTCTTTTTATTTGTTTCGTTCTCCCTTTACCCCCATATTGCTGGGTCATCCGTGGCTCATCCAACATAACCCCCACATAGACTGGTCCAAAGGGACAATATTATCATGGGGTTTATGTTGTCATGTTAAATGCCTCGTATCTGCCGTACCTGCTTTGTCTTTTGTTTCTGTGTTTCGGGAGGAACCCAGAGATTTATCTGGTGTTCCTGAGGAGTACCAAGATCTGCAACTGGTCTTTAGTCATTCCCGGGCCACTTCTCTCCATCCTCAAGGCCCATATGATTGTTGCATCGATCTCCTTCCGGGGAGCACTCCTCCCCGTTGGAAGCTCTATTCCTTATCTGCTCCCGAACTTTTAGCACTCGAGAATTATCTTACCAAATCACTAGCTGCGGGCACCATTGTCCAGTCCATCTCTCCGGCTGGTGCGGGATTTTTCTTTGTCAAAAAGAAAGACGGATCCTTACGTCCCTGCATCGATTATAGAGGGCTGAACAGCATAACTATAAAGAACCGTTACCCATTACCTCTCATGGCTTCAGCTTTCGAGATCCTGCAGGGAGCTAATGTATTCACTAAATTAGACCTGTGCAATGTGTATCACTTAGTGGGCATTAGAGAAGGTGATGAGTGGAAAACTGCCTTAGTACCCCGCTCGGTCACTTTTGAATATCGTGTTCTTCCTTTCGGCCTGGTCAACAATCTGTCCGTATTCCAAGCGCTGGTAAAAGATGTCCTACGGGACATGCTAAATTTCTTGGTTTTCATTTACCTAGATGATATCCTAATTTTCTCCCCATCTCTGTCGGTTCATGTCCAACACGTTCGTCGTGTCCTTCAAAGTTTGCTTGAGAATCGCCTTTTTGTCAAAGCCGAGATGTGTGAATCCCATGCTAAGTCAGTTACATTTTTGAGCTTTGTTATCTCTGCAGAGGGTATTAGTATGGATCCATCTAAGGTAGGCGTGGTGGTAGAATGATCTATACCCGATTCCCAATCTGAGCTCCAGAGATTTCTCAGATTCGCTAATTTCTACCGCCGTTTCATTCGGAACTTTAGTCAAGTTGCGTCTCTGCTTACCGCCTTAACATAAACTAAGATCCACTTCTCGTGGACCCAGGCTGCTCAAGCAGCTTTTGAGCATCTTAAGGAATTATTTTCCTCCTCCCTTTTCTCGTGACTCCCGAACTGTCACATCAATTTATCTTTTAAGTAGTCTAATGTGGGCGTCGGAGCTGTCCTCTTGCAACGATCAGATCCGCCCGTGCGCCTTCTTCTCTTATTGCCTTTCACCCGCCGAGCGCAATTACGATGTCGGAGATCACAAACTCCTTGCTGTCCGGTTGGCCATCGGCAAATGTCGGCAATGGTTGGAAGGATCGACCATCCAATTTGTGGTTTGGACCAACCACCGAAACTTATCCTATATCGGTTCTGCCAAGCAACTCAACACCAGACAAGCGCGATGGGGTCTCTTCTTTAGTCGCTTTGATTTATCTATTTCCTATCGACCTGGTAGCAAGAACGTTTAACCGGACGCTCTATCTCGCCAGTTTATTTCCACCGAAGACAAGCCATCTACTGAGACTATTCTTCCCGAAGGGCGAGTAACAGAAGCTGTCATCTGGGGCAATGAACACCAAGTCAAGACGGCATTAACTCGTGCGGTTATACCCCGTGGCTGCCCTGTAGCAAAATTGTTGGTTCCCAGATATGTACGCCCAGCAGTCCGTCCAAACTCATTGCACACCCCGGCGTTAAGGACACTCTCGCTGCTGCTTCCCAACGTTTCTGGTGGCCTGCTTTGGATCACGACATCCGTTGTTATGTCTTGTCCTGCCCTGTTTGCGCTCAATCTAAACCTAATAATTCTCCTTCGGCAGGTCTTCTGCGACCTCTTCCTGTTCCCTCGTGTCCTTGGTACCACATTGCCTTAGACTTTGTCACAGGGTTGCCTCCTTCAGCAGGTAATACTGTTATTCTTATGGTGGTTGACCGTTTCTCTAAAGCTGCTCATTTCATCCCCCTACCCAAACTTCAGTCCGCGAAAGAGACAGCTTTAATTGTTTTTGATCATGTGTTTAAGATCCACGACTTACCCACTGACATTGTTTCCGATCGCGGACCCCAATTTGCATCTCAGGAATTCTACCGACAGATTGGGGCTATGGTCAGCCTATCGTCCGGGTTTTCCTTCTTAACCGGCAGGCCGAATGCGTTAATCAGATTCTGGGACGTTTACTCCGCACGTTAGTCACTCACAACCCTGCATAATGGTGTGAGCAGCTAGGATGGGCAGAATATGCCTATAACTCGCTGCCCACATCATCTACCGGTATTTCTCCTTTTCATTGTTGTTTGGGATATTAACCTCCCATATGTCTGTACCCTCAGTCCAAGCTTTCATTAAACAATGTTGACACACTTGGCAGAGAGCGTGTAAATCATTACTCAAGACCCGCGAACGAACACGTCGCAAAGAGAATCTTCATTGTGTCAAAGCTCCCTGTTATGTCTGTGGCCAGAAGGTCTGGCTTTCCACTCGTAACCTTCCTTTACAATCTCCCTTTCGTAAGCTCACTCAGAAATTCATAGGCCCTTTTTCCATCTCTAAGATACTTAGTCCTGCGGCTGTTCGCCTTCGCTTACCCCACTCTATGCAACACGTGCATCTCGTATTTCACGTCTCATGTATTAAACCCGTTATTCGTGCTTTACAATTTTGAGTTTATTAGTCTTGTCTAGTCTAGTCCTGGATTATTGTTTTGTGCATAACTTCATTTACTTACCTGTGATCTGCGCAGCCATCCCGCTGTTGAATCCAGTCTCTACCTCCGTGCTTGCCAGCTCTAGCACTCGCTCTGTTTCAGGGGTTCTCTCCACGCCCTGCTCCTTCAACCCCTCTCCTCACCAAGGTACCCGAGGGTGAAGTTGTCTTGTAGTCTGCGTTCCCCCACGGACGGCCGGCGAATGGCAGCTGCTTTTGTTCTCCTTGAACTTAATAAAGACTTTCTGTTTGAATATTATTTACTCTCCGTTTTCTGTCCAGCCTTGACAGTTTATTGTTTTATAAATTCTTTTTTTTTTTTTTTACCAGAAAAGCTTTATAACAAAACAGATTACTTTAAAATCACAATATAAATTAAAACAAACAAATGAAAAACAAAATGTAACAAGTAAGCTTTAAATTAAATAACACGTTTGAGCCATAAAAGCTTTATATCAAATAGGGCAACTATTCCCAATAGATTTATTTTAATGAAACAGCTATTTAAATTAAAAATCAATTTAAATAAAAAAATATTAAATCCACAGAGCCTAATGAGCTTAACAAATTGACTTTAGTATATAAAACAACAGTGCACAACAAGCTTGGCTTTTTTAAATAAATAGAATTAAATAAGCTTCTAAACAACACTCCGTGGCTTTACTTGTTGGACTTGGTTTAAGGCATGTTGGCATTCAAAAACACAAGCTCCCGAACCTTGGATGGGCTGAGTTTCTTCTTTCTGAATTCTGATGATTTGAAGTGCTTTTTTGTCATTACTAGGTCGCAAAATAAAAGCTTCTGCTAAATGAGTAAATGTAAATGCAATCTTTTTTTAAATACAAATATTAGACCAATACATAAAGTCTGCATAGAAAAACATTATTAAACAAAAAATGGGGTAAAAATGAACACATTACAAATCACTTGTAATTGTAGACTTTGATTAATTTATTATAAAGCCTAGGCTAGTGTTTGTTTTCTGATAGCAAAGCAGTGAATTGACAAACAATATATACATTTTTTAAAGCATGGTTCCATTTATTTGTTAAATAACAGAAATGACAATAAAACCTACTATCCACCAGAAAAAAGTAGCAACAACCTAGTGACAATAGGACAGACCTTTTTTATTTCTAAGAAAATGCTTTTTAGGTACACATTTTTGATAATTTTATGAAAAGTCTAAAATACGATCCATGATGCAACAAAAATCCAATTTTACATTAGTATTACTGACTGAGGTTCTCATTGCAGTGTACAATGGAGCTACAGTTTAAGATCAGAAATGCATCACAGAAATGCACGTAATAATATTATTATAATAATATTAATATAATTAGTTATGATAATGCACCCGTTTTTAAAGAGGATTTGGAAACATTAAGTAATTTCTACACCCAATTCTGCTGTAATGTCAAGTCAAGTAAGAGAGAAGAATGACTCAAACCAAGGACTCGAGAGATGAACGGATCAAATCTTTTTCCAGCTCTAAATGCATTTAATTGGCTTCTGCCTTTCGCGTGATGAACGAATGACTCAAACTGGGGGCTCGAAAGATGAACGGATCAAATCTTTTTCTGGCTCTATATGCATATGATTGACTTCTGCCTTTCATGTGATCGGACGTAAACGTGGTCACTCAAGCAATTCTTTGGCTGATGGTGGCTAGCGTTAGCTTTAACGTTTGCTTACCGGTCACTAGTGGCCATGATTATGTTGTTTCTTGCATGAGCGAAGATGATGCCTTCTGTTTAGCTGAAGAAGAGTTTCCTGCACTGCCTGTCACCCCGTGTAAATCACTAGTCATAAAGAAAAGAGCAAGTGATGACACTCGAGCTGATATCTTGTCACAGCTGTCAGACATAACTCAGTTAATCAACAGCCAATCAGACGGAATAGAGAAAAAGATCTCCGATATGTCCATTGAACTGAAGGCCGTTGTTGAGAAAGTTACTAATCTTAATAGGCACATGGATGATGTTGAACGGCCTGTGGCACAATTGCAGCGGAGGATGGATGATATGGAAACTTATTTGAGAAGACGTAACTTGAGGATAGCTGGGATTCCTCAATCTGTGCAAGACATTTGGCTTGAAGGGGTCAAAATCATATTCATTTTTTGCTAATTTTCGACGTTTAAGATGATGCTGCTCTTTAAAGTTTTTTATTTTGAGACCTTTTTTTGGAGGATATAGTTTTAATAATTACAAAAAAGTTATCTGAGCTAACAGAACTTTCCTTAATCAGGTTAATTGCTCCAGTGTTCCTGTGTTCTTTAAATGTCTCTATCTGTTGTGTATTTAAACGCCAGGGTTTTAAGAGATGCTGTTAAATGCAAGGCCTTATTTTTGTTTTCTAGACAATTTTATTTTGACTGTGTTTTTTCAAGAGTCTCATTCTGAAGCTACTGATGTTAATTTTGGAAATCTCAGTGGGGTAGTGAGATATGGTTCTCACATGGTACAAACCACTCTGCTGAAGTATCCTATTTAAAAAATAATTTGATAGGTGAGGTGTTGCACCCTTACTGTGACGAATGTGGGCATTTTATTTTGTTAATTTTAAAGTGTTCTACTGTGAACCTTATTCTTGTTAATTACTATGGGTATAATTCTAGAGCTGAGAATGATCAATTACTATTTGTCTTCAAATGCATATTCAGTGATTGGTGGTGATTTTAATACTGTCCTAAATGAATCTCTTAATAGGTGGCCACTTCGTCGCTCGTCAAATTCAAATACAACTGTGAAAGCATATATGAATAGGTTAGAACTTATAGATATATGGAGGATTAAAAATGTGAATGATGGAGCAATAAACATTTGTCTAGACTCTGATATCTCAACAACGCCACTAACAGATCATAAGGTTGTTTCTATTAAAATTTTGTTTTCTTCTGAATCAAATTTTAACAAGGGCTGCTCTTATTGGAAAATAGTTCCTTACTTGATTATAATGAGGTTAGAATAAAGCTGAAAAGACTTATAGGTTTTTATTGAAATAAAGCTAAACATGAAAGTTCATTTGGTATACATTGGGAACTGTTAAAATATGAAATTGGGAAATACTTCAGAAAATTTAGTGCTAATTTGGCTAAAATAAAACGTCTTGAGAAAACTAATATTGTTAGCAAAATTTCATCTTTTACCAGGATTTTGGTTGAAAATCTTTCTGACAGTCAGAAGGACTATTTAATTGATTTACAATTCAATTTGGATAATTTATATAAGTTAAAAGCAGAAGGGGCTTTCATACGGTCAAGGCAAAGATGGCTTGAATACGGTGAACAGATGTCTTCCTATTTTTTTAAGCTTGAGAAAAATAGGTCTAAACATAATTCTATTTGTCAATTGAAAATTGGAGAGCTTGACTCAGAAAATTCCAAAGAAATTTCTCAATTTAGTTCTGGATACTTTTACAACATTTCTTGGTGATGTCAATTCTATTAGTCATGATGAAAAAATTATTTGTGACTCACCAATTACTATTAATGAGGTTAAGGAAGCAATTTTGCATTTCAAAAGTAACAAGTCACCTGGTAGTGATAGGATAACAGCTGAATTTTATAAATTATATTCTGAATTAGTATCTCCGTTTCTTTTCAAAGTGTTTACAGAAAGTTTGAACTGCTCTGAGCTCTCTGAAATAACATGTTATTTGTTTAATACCTAAACCTAAAAAGGACACTCTTCTCTTAGACAACTGGAGACCTATCAGAATGCTTAATAACGATTATAAATTGTTTGCCCTTATTTTTTCTAAGCATTTTAAGTAAACTCCATTATGGATGAAAATCAGTCAGGTTTAATGAAAAATTGTCACATTTTTAATAACATTAGACTTGTTTTTGACCTTATTGATTATTTTGATTTTATTCAGGATGATAGTTTAATTTTGTTTTTGGATTTTTTCAAAGCTTTTGATACTATTGAGCATCCTTTTGTAATGCGATGAGTGTGCTGTATGCTGGGGGAAATAGCTCAGTGAAATTAGGACATCTACACAGAGATTTCTATTAGAAAGAGGAATTCGGCAAGGCTGTCCAGCCTCTGTATATCTGTTTCTTATAGTAGCTCAAGCCTTCTGTCACTTTATTAAGGCAAGTAAGCTAGATGGAATTCAAATCGCTGGTCGAAATATTTTGAATTGGTCAGTTAGTGGATGATACAGCCTTATTTTTAAAAGACTCAAACCAGATTCATAAGGCTATCAAATCTATTCAGTCGTTCTCTAATGACTCAGGTTTGCACCTTAATCTAAAAAAAATTGAAATATTAGCTTAAAAATATTCTCCCCTATTATCTGTAGAAGGTATACCAGTAAAAAAGCTGCTAAATATTTAGGTGTTGTCATTTAAAAAAATGAGATACAGATACAAAAAACAAGATAGAGTTTCCTTAAATATTAACCCTGTTTTCGAAAGAATAAAAAGTAAATTAAATTTTTGGTTATTAAGGGATTTGTCCCGAAGGGGCAGAGTTCTTCTTTTAAAAGCAGAAGGAATTTCTAGATTAACCTATTTTGCTTCAACCATATATCTAGATAATAAAACAGTGAAGTCTATTGATACGATTTTATTCAGAGGTTTAGAAAAACTGGGGTGGAGAGTGATGTCATGGCTCCCGAAATATTTTGTTATATCTAAACAATGAAAACAGATACCGTGTTTGTTTTAATGGCACAAACCAGCACATATCGAGCACAAACGAATGACACCAGTTTTGTGCGTTTTAGAGGATATGGGGTGGCGAGTGACGTCACGGCTTCCGAAATATTTTTGGTTATATCTAAACAACTAAAACAGATACATTGTTTCTTTTAACGACACAAACCTGCACAAATCGAGCACAAACGAACTGTGCTTATTTGGAGTGATTTGAGCAACATGGGGTGGAAAGTGACGTCACACTGTCAAAAAAATAATGCTTAAAATCTCAGACCCCAAACCACCACAAACATTCGTTTTTGCAGCACAAATCAGCACAAACGAATTGCATAGTTTTGGGAATTATTTATTTTTATGGGGTGCCAACTTCACGGAGGTCTCCTTATGTGCTGATCAGGGACAGCTGCTGCTCATTAGAAGGGGAGTGTTTAACAAAAGCCGTCGTAGGAGACTGCGAGCAAGATGACAGCAGGATTCCCGCTGAGTTCTCTCCTTCCACTGGGCAGCCTGACAGGCACTTAACTATGTGCAACTACTGGACCCCTGGACACTGAATTCACCGCACTGCACATCCCAGCGCACTTATCCTTTGCTCCACCCCCTTAATAAACATTCTTAATAAACATTCTTAATAAACACTTTCTTAATTTCATTGTTCAATCACCTGCAACAACTTCCAACACTGATAATTAATGATAAATTAAGACACTTTTTATTGTTGGAAAAATAATATTGAATGAAGAGAGAACCCAGTCCAGGAGACTTGAAAAAATCCTGAATTTCTTTATTGAGACGTGTTGGTTGATCTGCAGTCAAACAGTGCCTTCAAGAAGTCCACGAGTCTGCAAGAGCCTACAGGAGTCTCCTACAGGTCTGCAGGCTGCAAGTTTTATCACAAGTCTGTAAACAAGTCTAAAATGAGTCTATAATATGTTTTTAGGAGGAGGGGAGTGGCTAGGTGGAGATGGCTAAACAAAACATGCAAATGAAGTACTGGAGTCAGCAAGATAACCGGCATATAGGTGTTAGAAACCTGATTTTTGGGACCTGATAGAAAACATTTTATTCAATATGTATAAAGAATGTTTATAACAGAAAGAATTAAGTTCAACAATAAAACAAGGTGTTATTAGTTTAATTAGTTTAAAACCGGATAAATATCACTTAATTATAGATAATTGGAGACCAATTATCCAACGTTGATTTTAAAATTTTAGCCCCGGGGCCTGTTCCATAAACCAAACTTAGAGAAAAAGCCAGGCT
Source organism: Danio choprae (assembly GCA_903798125.1). Lineage (NCBI taxonomy): Eukaryota > Metazoa > Chordata > Actinopteri > Cypriniformes > Danionidae > Danio > Danio choprae. The sequence goes on along the minus strand of CAIGQW010056847.1, from coordinate 44,787 downwards.
TATTTTGATAAGTTAGATTTATTAATGGCAGATTCAGTTTCATAAATCAAATTTACGAGTTCAAACTCAGTAACTCTGGCAACTTATGCTGGGAAACTAGCCTGGTCCAGGGCAGGTTAACTCTTAAGGTTAACTCTTAAGGTTAAGTCTTAAGTTCAAACTTAATCAAAGTAATGTTAACATTCACCTGTTGTAATTTGATGCCATTTTTATTCACTTAACCTCTTAATAATGACACCCATCACTGGGGCTCCTCTGAGTCCAAGCTGTTTCCTCTGCTGGTGGTGTGGTGGTACTACAACATTCTGCCATTGTATGCCATTATTGATGGTGGTGTGGGGCCGGCTGAGGGTGTGGAGGCCGAGGGCGTGGGTACTGAGGGTCTAGGCATGCTGGTATAGGGCATGGGTGCTGAGGGTGTGGGTGAATTGGCACAGGGCGTGGATGCTGAGGGTGTAGATGCACTGGCACAGGGTGTGGGTGCTGATGGTCTGCTGGCATAGGGCGTGGGTGCACTGGCACAAGGTGTGGATGCTGAGGGTGTGGGTGCACTGGCACAGGACGTGGGTGTTGATGGTCTGCTGGCACAGGGCTTGGGTGCTGATGGTGTGGGTGCTGCTGGTGTGGGTGCTGCTGGTGGATTCTCCAAGATGCAGGATAGGGCTCAGCCGGATGTGAGTAAGAAGTACTGTGTGGTGATGTTCGAATAGCATGTGTTTTAGATTGAGGATGGTGAAGTTCTCTTTTGCTCTTTGAGGGACTGTCTGGGGTACGACCAAGAGCAACATCTTTAAGATTTTTAGCAGACACATGCACATTGTCTCTATGCAGATGGACGTAGTCTTGAAGATGGTGAATGCCCAGTGTAGGGTGATGTGCGATGCAAATGTTTGGTATTTCAGCACATCTATGTGAAATGTCTGTTTACTCTCTGTATAGTCCGCTGGTGGAAATCAGTTCTGGTTAGAAGGTTGGAGATGATTATTTTTTAAGATGGGAAAATCTCTGTTGCTTTAATTGCCACTTGTGTAATGGACTTTGCAACTCTTTCTTGTTGTGTCTATAGGTCATTTGTCCCTATGTGTATGATGATGTGGCTGGGATTACCAAGGTCCTCTTTGTCTAGCTGAAGAAGAACACTAGCTGTGTTTGGGCACCAGAGTTTCAATGTTTTGTGTCTGGGAAATAGCCGTTTCTCATTGATGTACTTGCCATTTGAGTCCATTAAAATGACTATTTATGCTTTTCTGGATGTGTTCGTTTTCCCAGTGATGGGTTGCAGCTGGAAGGGCATCCGCTGCGTAAAACATATGCTGGATAAGTTGGCGGTTCATTCCACTGTGGCGACCCCAGATTAATAAAGAGACTAAGCCGAAATGAAAATGAATGAATGAATGAATGGATGTGTTCGTCTCAGCTGGTGTCTGGGTGGTGCTCAATGTAGGCCGTTTGAGAGTTTCTGTGTGTTCTCTCAGGCTTTCTATTTCTTTTTCTCTGAGGATCAATTCTTCTTTTACAGTCGTCAGCTCAGTGTTTAAAGTGTTTCTGTCCTGTTGTAACTTTTTTATTTCTCCTCTCAGTTCTTCAACATTATCTTTATATTCTTGTGTGAGCAGCTGCAGTTTGTTTTCAGGTTGTTGAAGGCGTTTGTTAGATGTTGTCTGTGAGAGCACCAGTTCTCAGAGCCCCACAAGCTCCACCTCTTGTAGAGACCGGCTGAGTGACCAACTGCTCCAATTGGGCATCACAGTCCAGGACGGGCTCCTCTAGCTCCAGGTCCAGCTCCAGCCTGGAGCTCCTGCCTTTAGCACTGCTCTCTCTTGTTGTCTCTCATGCTCTACCAGAAATGTTATCTGATGTAACGTATGGGCTGCACCTGAAGAACAGGATTGCCCTTAACTACCATATTTCTTATTGGTCTGACATTCATGACCATAGATGCCAGAACGTCTGGCGTCAGATATCACTGTGCGTGACACCTTGTGTTTACCAAGTTGCTTGGTCGCCCCTTGGGACTCATTCCTTGCTCTTCAATCTATATCGCAGATGGTGTGTGAGAAAGTGAGAAACTTTCTCTCCTACATCTTTGCAACCCAAACACATTCCAAAGGGAACCCCCCCTTTTCGACACACACACACACACACACACACACACACACACACACACACAC
>CAIGQW010056847.1:0-17616 GCA_903798125.1 Danio choprae | reverse complement strand
TTCACCATTCACACACACACACACACACACACACACACACACACACACACACACACAGATTTTAACCTGCTTAACACAAAAACATCCACCAGGACAAACTCAACCCCACCAGCACATGCATTGTGGAGTTTTTCCATGTCCCAAACTAACTGCCAACCTGCAATCTTGTTTAACAACCACACTATGATCTGTGTGTCCAGGGTCTGACATTGCCTTCTGCACCAGATCATACATGACGTGGAATAGAGTTTTTTCAAGGTAAATCTATTGTTTAAACTGATTGAACATTATCACTGGTCAAGTGTTTAACAGTAAAAGCAGTATAGAGAAACAAGTTCAATCTCTTCTCTCACTTTCTGATCAATCACAATACTTAAACACAATACAATATTTTACTGGTCCATAGCCCATAAAACGTACATTTAGAAGTGATGTGGACTTTTAACATTAACAACTAATTACACTTGATCCTTACCTACCCACTCTTCAAAAACATGTTTACTTTGGGATATTGTCACAAATTACATAAAGTGAGGGTATATGTTAAAACCTATTTAAAAAGGATCTCTATCAGAGTTCATCAGCTTTACTAGAAAATTTACATAATTCATAAATTAGATTAACAGAATTAAACCAGTCCTGTTTGTAGAGCGTAGATTTATAGTCTCAATACAATGAAAAAAATAAATAAATAATTCAATTTTCTCAGACAACCTAATCACATTATAATAATTCTATCAGGACCACTATCGTCAAAGATGAATGATTGACTATCAGCATATAGTTTAGATTGGCAGGTTCTGTTCTGGGCAAAATCTCTCTGTGCAGGGAGAGCAGCAACAACCCCCCTAAGGGTAAGCAGAACAGAACCAACATAATGTATTGCAGATATCATATGTTGGTATTAAATGTACAAAATAATTCAGGAATCTAGACTGATTCAAGGGAAATTAGAATAATAAATCCTGACTGAACAAGAGAAGAGCTGGGCATGGAGGAGAGTAAATGAGCTCTGGAGAACACGATAGCAGCTAATAATACTGAGTTGCTAAATATATGTATGCTGTGATAGACGTCATATTGTTATAGGTAGATGTGATCAGCTAACAGTCAGCTGATGCAAGCTTGACAAATGTTACCTACCAGAACTGATGTTATACACTTGATTGATGCTTGCACTTTTGTTTTGTGAAGATTGCGAATAGGATTGCAACTTGCTGAGGTCTCACCAAGTATATTTAGCTTATTAGTTGATTTCATTATGTTTGACTACTACACTTAACTCATCTGCATTTAAGCTAAAATGCTGAAAATAAAATTCTATGTTTGTCATTATTAACACACAACACAACATTTGTTGAATCACGGAACTATATTAGATTCAGTCACATCAAAAATCAATTCCTTAAAGAACAGCAATGTAGAAATTAGTAAAGGTAAATAAAACTGGCTCCTGGCCCAGGTTAACCATAAAGAACCACAAACAAACAAAACAAAACACTGCCTGTGAGCAAAATTAATGAACATATGTATGCCATTTCTGAAACACAGGACAGCAACATTTAAAACATGCCTAGAAAGGTAAAGGCTCAGGCTGTCCAAAAGTGTATTTAGTCCTTAGTATTTGAATGCCTTTTAAAGGCCAAGCCTCTGTTACATACAAAATCTCGAATGTTTTGTATGGATCTTGCCTCTAAGGTTGTTCCTTCTCTTTGCACTTCAGACACTGCTCATTGGTGACCTCATATGTTTCATCACAGCTTGTATCTTCTTGTCAGACCATGGTCTCTTCAAACATTGCCTTGATGAAACACTGAAACCTGAACAATTAAAAAAGACAAAATGTGTGTCATAATAAATTGGATTTAGATCTGCTAAACACCAATTTTGAATATTTTTATTAACATGACATTTCATTTCATTACATTACTTGTAAAAAACAAAATACATCCAGCTTTTCTATGTGTTATATTATTAATGTGTTGACTGCACCACATTTTAATAATACCTTGAGTAACTGAGTCAGGGAGATGACGTGAACTAGAAGTTACACAGGCAGCATTCCCCTGGTCATCTAAAAAAATGTAGCACAGTATAAATGTATGGGCTTAAAGAGCCTGTCTGCCTACCAATCAAACAGGGTCCATGTGCATGGAGTGGATACATGTAAAACTGCAGACAGCCAATTCATGACAAAGTTGTTGAAATGGATGAATTTAGGAATATTATACACAAAACATATGCATCACAATTAGGCATGGAAAAATTACCGGATTAACATGTATATAGGTTATTAATATTGTTTAAAATTTAATTATCATTAAAACAGTGTTTGATTATTATGATTTAGAAAACTTGCTGTAAACCCTATCCAACCAGCATCATTCTGATGCAAACAAAGCATGCAACGTTTGAGAAAATGAGAAAAAATGTCAGAAAGCAGTAACAGCACCGGGATATTTCAGCCTTCTAAAAAGAATAAATCTGAGGTGTGGTCATATTTTCGTTTTACAAAAGTCCTGAGGGAAACTTATGATCACCATGTTTGCAGAACATGCAAGAAAGTGGGCGCTATAGGAGCAAACACTTCAAATTTGCAAATGCAAGGCGAGTGGACTTTGACCTCCATATTAAAACTAAATCTGGAAAATAATAATATAAAGCTTTCACAAAGAAAAGTTTTTGGAAGGAAGCGAAACTAACAAGTCGAACTAACCAGTTCAGACAAGACTAGGGTGACATTTAATGGATAATAATCTATACTCATTTTACACATATTACACAGATTTTCTTTACCACATAAATAATTAATTGGACACATTGAATTGACAATGTTTTAAATTTAATCTGCTTTAAATCCATTTTGTACTGTATACAAAACAATCATCCAGACAAAATTATCACAAAAATTTATAGTAATAATTATAGTAGTATTACAAGTAAAGTCTGATGTCATTTCCAATACAATGAAAAAACAGTGTGGCATTAATGAAATAAAAGAGCATATTTGTTGTGATACGTCGATGTGGGCTGTTATAATGTGGTATTGTGTATTTCACTGGAAATTCAACATTGTTTTAATCTGCCTGCATTGACACCATTGTATGCAAACAGGACTGTACTGAACAATGACATCACTGTTTTTATTTTTACAGTGCTGATATATAGATGAATTAACTAATTATTGATTTTTTTTTTTTACAAACAAATGAATCAATACTGAATTTACTTAAGATGTACAAAATTATTCACCAGTTATCACTGTAAAGATGCACTGACACAATCTGCAATGTAAAACGTGCTATAAAAATAAAGGTTACTTGACTATTGACGACAGTCATAAGGAAGAAAATGCCACAGAATAGAATCTTACTTTAAAAAGTGCATAGAGCTGCTTGATTTATTTGTTTATTAACAAACTAGATGTGTCTCTTGCTTGCTTAGTTGGGGACACTTAATTTCTAGCAATCATCATTGACTTGATTACATGATCATATTTAAACTGAGCTGACGATGCTTCTGCATTCAGTAACGAGATTCCTTAAGCTGAAAATTGAGCGTTAATCGTCATTGTACATTACTGACACTGTATTCTACCACTAGATTCTATTCAGTGCTTTGACATAATTTGTATAGTTAAAGCTCTATATAACTAAAGGTGACTGATCATTTTCAGCATGTGCATCTGCTCTTTTTGAACACTTTCATCTAATTTTAACAAAACCGTGATGATATTGATAATCGTGATATGAAATTTTCATAAAGTTCCATCCCAAGTCAGTATAAATCAAGATGATAAGAAATTAAGTTTCTAAGCATCTTACTACTGGAAAATTCCTGACTAAAACATTTTTGATATACTCTAATGAACCCAGAGATACCAGCTCATTACATGAGATATCTTGTATAGAGGTGAGGCGATGCAAAAGTCTGAGAATCAAACAATTCTTCATTGTCTAAAAACAAAACAAGACAAAAATGCCAATGGTATCAACTACACAGCAAGGAGGATAGGCAATTTTAAAACGTACCTTGCAATGTGGAAACATTAGGGAGTTGCTGTGATCCGCTATCCATGTCGTCTATGTCATCTGTTAAATGACATTTGAAAAACATTATTAAATGTTATTACACCAATCATATACACAAACACCAACAACATGTAAATGATGCATACCACCAATTTTTTCCAGAGATTTTCCTTGAATATCCTTCACACTTCCCTTCTCCATAGCCATAAGCAGCTTTGAGATCTTAGCCAGCTGAATTGTTGATTGGGGCAGCTTATTGTACTCCCTGTGCACCCTAATGTCATGGCCGAGAAAATCGGCTAGTTGGTCTAGTTCATTTTCTTTCAAGTTCATGACTTGGCTTATTGTGGCAATCTTTTTGCAAAGGTTAGCTGATCTGAAGTTTTGAGGATCCTCGGCTCCACACGCATCTGCAAATTGACCAAACTGCCCTCTGTAGTGACCATCACTTCAAGGAATAGCGAAGAGGTAATTGTTGTTTTCGGTTACTCCACACTCTTTCCTCTTACTAATGAGGAGTGACAGATTAGCAGTCATATCAGAAGCCAGGATCACAGCAACTTTTCGTCCTTTTTTCCTCTTCAGTTGAACTCTGGCGAATTGTTTGCAAAGTCTCGTCTCAACTTCTGTAAGCCCAGAGCTTATGTTATGGTTTAGTTGGGACATGTCACGATCTTCAAATTTTTTTTACCATCATCCATGCCACCTCACCTTCCCTCCTCCTATTAAACAAAATGACTTGACAGAGGGTCACTTTTGCTAGTGCTGCATAAGTGCCTGCTGTTGGGTTATTGGCTAGTTTCTTCTTAGTCAATTCCACTTGCTGTCCAAGATACAACTGCAGCTTCTGAACGTCTTTGGCCAATGGAAGTCTGCTACTCTTTTTGTACTTTGCCTCACTCAGGTTTGATGAGCCAGAATGTGAAACTAATTCAGACCACTTCGTTTCATGAAGTGTATGAAACCTCCAGATGGAATCGCGCGCCTCTTGGTCCTCTTCTATGAGAGCACGACACATAATGAGGTCAATTATCTTTCTGAGAGAATGCCCTATTTTCAGGGCCAAACTTGAGGCTTTAATTGTGCTATTCATGATCAAAACCTGAAACTCTCTTGACAACACTAGTAAGAATAAAGAAGTTGCCTGGTTTTATTGCCCTTCCATGTTATGGTTTCTTGTTGTATAGTGCAAAGTCACAAGTAATCTCCCAAGTTCCCTTACTTTCCGTCTTATATAGTCATGCTTTGATCTGTCACTCCCATGCTTATTAAAGAGGCACTGGGCAAACTGCATGAGCTAATGATTATTCCTTATTGCAGTGGACACGTCATCCTAGTGCATTTTGCCCAGCACTGACCAAAGTTCACTTGAAATTGGCTGGGACATTGTGGATTGAGCAGATCTTCAACATTATTCTCTGGTCGTAGAGCACATCTTTTCATATGTCGAGAAAGTTCTTTTCTGTATAGCATACCCTTACAGTACAAGCAGTAATTGTACATCTCAGAGCTGCTGCTCTGTTTGGAACTCCTTTTCACTTTAAAACAGCCTGATCCAATGGTTTTAACACTTGAATTGTGCCTGAAGTTACCAAGGTTTCTGAATTTCTCAAGAAGAACCTTTCTGTCCTTTGATGATTTGGGGAACTGGAGTGCCTGTGCAATTTCAGCATTTTTTCAGCGATTTACATGTCTCTCAAGATGATGTGCAAATTTAGTTTGAGGTTTTTCACATACAAAACAATAATTGACTTGGCTTTTAAGGACTTTGCTGATTTGGTTGGAAATTTACTTCGGTCAAGAATATCCACAGTATCCTTTTCGTTACTCACATCTTTTGTTTTCTGCTGGTATGAGCATTCTGATTCTGGTTTGGGGTCACTTTGGAGATCACCACTAGTTTCTTGATCCATCAGGGTATTCTTACAGTTGTCCTGTATATCTATGGCCTGTTCTTGTTCAGCAAAAGTAACCACTAAAGGCATATTAGTGGTATGGGACATTTTGGATGGTTCAGGCAACTCAGTCGACTCGGTCCCTGAGCTTTCTAAATCTGTTACAGATTTTGGAATGAACTTGTCATCAGATGAGACATCATCTTGTAAAATACATTAATTTAATAAATTAAATACAGCGTACTTTAAATAACAGAAATACACGTGAAAGATGTCAAAACAAACTGCTAAGTGCCATCATATTAATATTAAGCATTTTATACTTTAATGTACACTTACATCTGATATATCCCAGTCTTCTGAAGATTTCTGGAGGCAGGTTTTATGCCACACACCACAGCATTCTTCACAGACAAAATTAAGCAAAATACAGCTTTAGACAACAATTTATTTGTTTCCCATGCTGACCAATTACATACCCATTTTCATATTAATTGCAAACAGCTTCATACTTATGAAACAAACAAACTCAAGAAAATGCAACAGTTTAGTATGAATCCACAGTTTGAGTGAAGGCTAACATATTCCATTTAGACAAATGTACACCGGTTTTGACCATTACGGTCGAATTCACTGGAATGGCAGAGCATTGCACATTCAAAGTCAAAGTTAAAAAAAGTTTTTAAGGATCCCACACATCACATTAAATTCTCTAACACCCAAAACACAATCAAAGAGTTAACTGAAAACAAAAGCATAAATTAAGTTCAGAATGAAAAGCAGATTATTTTTTTAATTACTTTTCAAATGGTGCATTTTGATGGAATTTGTAGATTTACAAATATGATATATGGCATCGTCCTAACAATCAAGATATGAGATTCTGATAATAAAACATTCTTATTTTAAAAACAGACACATTAGTAGCCTGACCAGACCAAACACATTTTTTTATATGTAATATGCAAGGTGTGAGGCCATATAGGTTATGTTTCAGAATGCATCCTTGGCCCAAAGACTTTTGGCAGAATGGTCTAATGTGGAACAGAAATGCTGAAATGTTTAGCCTACATTAAGACACCTTCAAACATTTGGATTGGCAATTGCTTGGTGGATCTATTGAAATAGGTCTGGATTTCTTAGGCCAAAATATTTTGTTTAACATGACATTTATATACAGTATATGTATTATTTCAATTAGCCAAACTAAATTCGAAGTCCACTCAATCTATTATTAAATCAGATTCATAAAGATAGGCCCAGTGACTTATTGGATGGCACAAAGTTAAAAAAAAAGTTAGAAAAAAACATATTGGAAATGCTTATTGGACAGACACTTATCGGACGGATACATTCCAAGTTTGGTGCAATGTTTGCTAATGTCATCTTTTAAGTTGGTGAGCATATGCATAATTACAGAATGACTTCAGCAATGACCTGAGCGCACCTCAGTCTTGAGGGCTTTTTGCTTGTGTTGATATTTACTACGGCATAATAAAACATTTGTACATTATACATTTCAGCCATGCTAATTTTTAAAAATGCTAATGGAGCAGTACAAACATGTGCTATGTTCTCTGTCATATGCCTCAGCTTGCAAACTCATAGAATCATACACATGGTATGTCATAGTATCTGCCACTACAGTGTTTTTCACCACAATGGTTTGAACAGATAAAATGTTTAAGTTTGTATGCGTTTTTTTAATGTTTTAGAGGTGTGAGTCTGGAACTGGACCACGGCATGAAATTGAACTACTTATGGAATACTGAGAAATGCATTTATTAAAAGAAGATGAATAACACACTTAAGCTTGTGTCTTAGACCATGCCATCTGACAGATGTTAAAGGTGAAGGGCATATCCAGCATTTGTCAATTCTCACCAATTCAAAAACCAGCTTTTGAATTGTACACTGTAGGAAAAAATAAAATAAAATCAAAACATGACATAAATTAAACACTTTTACACACAAATTGAATCATGAATAATAAAAAACCCTTTGGCTGTTTTACTATCACACAACCTTTTCTACAAATCCTTCAGGGAAAGAAGTTACTTTTCAGATATAATAGTGAATAATATTTATAAAATTCTTGTGACTTATGTTAAGATAGGCTGTTGAAGCATTACTTATGACACACAGAAGAAAAAGATATGCTTCTATTTGGCGAAGAAGACAATTCCTCTAAATAATGAAGCACAACATATATAGTTTCTGAACCTGTGTCCAAAGCCAAATTTAGATTTACCCTGCTTAACTTCTATTATATAAAAAAATAAAAAATAAAATAGCAACAGTGTTCTCTGCCAATCAAAAACTTTGATTAACAACAAAAGTTAAATTCCATGGCAAGGGTAAATCAACCTATAGCCCTGTTGTTTGAAGACAGTGGGTAGGAAGAAGAATAAGACAATTTTCTACAATACAGACTACTAGCAAAACAGGAAAGAATAAGAGGAAGGCCAGAGAGGGTGGGGTTGTGCATCACTCTAGAAGATGCCACACCATCACATGCTTGATAGGCAGAATATGTTTAAGTGCCCACCACAACTAATGTAAAACATTAAGTCAAACAGTCACTGACCTTCAATAGAGACTGTGAATGACATGGTTTGGTCTTGGAAACGATCTTTATTAGACTCTTGGGCAGCAGTGCTTGTAACATTAGGGGGAATCTACAAAACATACAGATAAGCCTGCTGGCATCACCTGGGAGAGTCATGCAAGTTCAAGATTAATCTGACAAGATTGACTGAAATCCAGATTAAATACCACCAAGAAGTGACTTCTTTTTTTTTATTATAATTGTTGGCACTGACAAGCGATAGGTATTGTGTAATCTCTGAGGCATTTTAAAACTCACACATCTTAACACATAGCAGCATTTAAGACAGAGATGATTTCATTGTTATCTAGATGTATAGGCTTTAAAACTTGACACCAATTCATAGGAGATCAAATTGACCCACCTCTTTTCGCCAGGGCCAATCTTTCCCACCATAGTCATAAGTGACTTCAGTACCTGTCGTAATTTTCTTGAGTGCAAAAAGACAGATGTGGCTTCCCTTCTGCTTCAATCAACTTTATTTTGCAATTTGGTGTCTTGTGTTCATCGTTCACCAGTTGCCCGAATGACCCATCCTCAAGTGCTCCATAAATACTGCAAATTTACAAACATCATGCACTAAACAGACGCTTATAGTGACACACTTTTGAATTGTACTTTAATTGGTAAGCAACTACACTAATGCCAACATCCAATACAAGCATAGTTCCCCAGCGGGAGGGGAACTACAATGCTATGTGGAAACTTTCACTATGGGGATTTCGTCAGAAAGCCAATAATCTGAAGAGTAATAAAATGGGCCAATGAAATGCCAATGAGTTGGTGGTGTCAGCGCGCACAACTGGCAGTAATCACAATCAGTTCGTGTAAGATGGCGCCGCGGATGGCTGCCCGGACACCCGGACTCTGTTTTTATCATTCTCTGTGACTTTAATCAGGCTAAACTCACACATAAGCTGCCTAAATTCAAACAGCATATTACATGCCCTACCAAAGACAATAATATTTTGGACAATTTTTACACAACAATAAAGGATGCATATCGCTCGGTCGCCAGAGCAGCTCTAGGACTCTCCGACCACCATCTTCTACCAACTTACAGGCAAAAACTTAAAACTGCGAAGCCAGTATTAAGGACTGTTAAGAGATGGACCAATGAAACAGAGCAGGACTTGCAAGCTTGTTTTGAATGCACTGACTGGAGTGTATTTAAAGCTGTTGCCACCGACCTGGATGAGCTCACAGAGACTGTAACATCATACATCAGTTTCTGTGAGGAGTTATGCATCCCTACCAGGACTTATTTATCATTTAACAATGATAAACCATGGTTCACACCAAAACTTAGACAGCTTTATCAGGCCAAAGAGGATGCCTACAGGAGTGGGCACAGGGTCCTGTACAATCAGGCCAGGAACACACTGACAAATGAGATTGGTGTGGCTAAGAAGAGCTATGCCAAAAAGCTGGAAAACCAGTTTTCTGCCAACGACCCTGCATCAGTGTGGAAAGGCCTGAAGGACATCACTAACTACAAGACACCATCCCATAGCATTGATGGCAATAAAGATCTTGCAAACGAGCTGAATATGTTCTATTGTAGATTTGAGACAGCCGACCAGACACCTTACACCAGCCATGACCATCTCTCTACACAGCCATCAACACCTCCAGCCATCCCCCTCTCCCCCCCTGCACTTCAGATCAGTGAGGATAATGTGCGTCAGATCTTCAGGAAACAGAAGAGAAGGGAAGCACCAGGCCCAGACTGTGTCTCACCAGCCTGTCTGAGAACCTGCGCTGACCAGCTGGCCTCCATTTTCTCACAGATCTTCAACAGATCACTGGAACAGTGCACAGTTCCATCCTGGTTTAAGCGTTCCACAATCATCCCAATCCCGAAGAAACTAAAGATCACAGGACTCAATGACTACAGACCTGTGGCCTTAACATCTGTGGCCATGAAGTCATTTGAAAGACTGGTGCTAGCATATCTGAAGGACATCACTGGACCTCTGCTGGACCCTCTGCAGTTTGCTTATAGAGCAAACCGGTCTGTGGATGATGCAGTCAACATGGGACTGCATTATACCCTACAACATCTAGACAAACCAGGGAACTACGCAAGGATTCTGTTCGTGGACTTCAGTTCTGGCTTCAACACCATTGTCCCATCACTGCTCGAGTACAAACTGACCCAGCTCTCTGTTCCTAGCTCTGTCTGTCAATGGATCACCAGCTTTCTGACAGATAGACAACAGCTAGTCAGAATGGGCAAAATCACATCCGACAGCCGCACCATCAGCACCGGCACCTCCCAGGGATGTGTCCTCTCCCCACTACTCTTCTCCCTATACACCAACGACTGCACTGCAAAAGACCCCTACATCAAGCTCCTGAAGTTTGCGGATGACACTACTGTTATTGGCCTCATCCGGAACGGTGACGAGTCTGCATACAGACAGGAGGTGGAGCGGCTGGCTTTATGGTGCAGATGCAATAACCTGGAGCTGAACATGCTCAAAAAGGTGGAGATGATAGTGGACTTTAGGAGAACCCGACCGGCACTCCCCCCACTCACCATCATGAACAGCACTGTGGCTGCAGTAGAGTCATTCAGGTTCCTGGGCACCACCATCTCTCAGGATCTGAAGTGGAACATTCACATAGACTCTATTGTGAAGAAACCACAGCAGAGACTGTACTTCCTCCGTCAGCTGAGGAAGTTCAACCTGCCCCAGGAGCTGCTCGTACAGTTCTACTCAGCGGTCATCCAATCCATCCTCTGCACTTCAATCACCGTCTGGTTCGGCTCAGCTGCCAAAACCGACCTCCGCAGACTACAGCAAATAGTCCGGACAGCTGAACGAATCACTGGCACTACCCTTCCTACACTTCAAGAACTGTACTCTTCCAGAGTGAGTAAAAGGGCTTACAAAATCACTCTGGACCCCTCACACCCAGCGCACTTCCTGTTTGAACTGTTACCGTCTGGTCGGCGTTACAGAGCACCAAGCACAAAAACAGCCAGACACAGGAAAAGTTTCTTTCCTCAGGCCTCACGAACAGTTAAATATTCCCCTACTGTGCAATAAACGTGCAATAAACTTTCTCATACGCACTCGTACACAGCACCTTATAACAATTTACAGTGCAATACTTTTCTACGCATTTGTACACAGCACCTTATAACAATTTACAGTGCAATACTTTCTCATACGCACTCGTACACAGCACCTTATAACAATTTACAGTGCAATACTTTTTCTATGCAGTTGTACACAGCACCTTATAACTTGTATATTTATAACAAATCTGTACACACAATTCATCATCCAGAGCTTTTTGACTGATTGCATCTCTGTTTAATGTTTGTTGTCTTTTTCATATTTATTTTGTGTTGTCACTTGTCACTTTATGTACACTGGAAGCTTCTGTAGCCAAAACAAATTCCTTGTGTAAGCACACTTGGCAATAAAACCCATTCTGATTCTGATTCTGATAAGATGCCAGCTCTGCTCTGAAACCATAGCTTTTCACTTTCAGAAACCTTACGCAACTGAAAGAGTCATTTTGCTGTTCCTCCGACATCGAGAGAGAGAGAGAGAGAAAGAAAAAGCTGCCGGCTACAGCAGGCTGTTTCTCCCAGTCCCAGAGCGAGCTACAACGCAAGCAGTGGCGGTCGAGCTGGGTCCATTCTCCCGTCCCTGGGCGTTTCTTTGGCCCGATTCTGGTCCGGTCCGGGCACGAGCACTGCGTGGCATGTCTGGGGGATGCCATGTCTGTTGCGCAGCTAAAATCGCGGCTTGCTTTTGCAAAAGAGCGAACCACCCCTGTTGTCCCCCGCAAGTCAGTTGGCACTCGGGCAGATCTGAGGGTTACAGTGGGGGTCAATCCGCCACCCTCTGGCTTACGAACCCCTCACTCCTCAGTGCGCTCTATCCAAGCTTCGAGTGAGAGAAGCGCTCCATCCTCCAGGATGGTCGCCCTTTCACTCGATGTCACCGGGGACCAGATGTCCATCGCTGCATCGGAGGGTGGGCTATCACTATCCGACGAGGATCCGGACCCGCTCCCTCCCTCAAGGGGTGGTCTGCGTCGCGCCAGATCTAGAAGCGGATATGATGGCTGTTCTTTCCCGGGCTGCTTCGGCGGTGGGTCTGGAGATGGTTTATCCCCCAGCCCCACGGCCGGACCGACTAGATGGGTGCTACGTGGAGGCTAAGAAGAAGGCCAAGCCTTCTAAGCCTCCCGTCCCCTTTTTCCCGGAGGTGCACAGTGAGCTCACGCAGTCTTGGAGGGCACCTTTCTCTGCCCGATCTGCGTGCGCTTCCGCTCTCACCACCCTTGACGGTGGAGCAGCCAGGGAGTACGAGGTGATTCCCCAGGTTGCCGGTGCCATTGCGGTCAATCTTTGCCCACGTGGTGCCTCTTCATGGCGTGGTCAGCCTCGTCTTCCGTCCAAAGCGTGTAGGTTATCTGCGTCCCTCGGGGCCAGAGGCTACACTGCTGCAGGCCAGGCTGCTTCTGCCCTGAATGCAATAGCCACGTATCAGTGCTACCAAGCGCAGGCGTTGGGCCAGTTGCACGAAGTCATCTATATTGGCCGGCTCGTAAAACCGATCCCCCCGCTGAACCATCCACCTCGGCTGCTCCTCGCCAAGGGTGCCCGCCTGCAGCTTTAAGACCTGCTCCGCCTCCCCCGTCCTCCCACTCCTTGCTGTGATTGTGCTGTTGGTGCCACTTGTGCGAGCTCTGCCAGCCTGGCTAGTGCTGCCCAGCCCGTCGCAAAGGCTCATTCGCACAATCAGACTTGGTTACGCGATTCAGTTCGCGAAATTGCCTCCCTGGTTCACGGGCGTGTATTATACCAGGGTCAGCTCCGTGTCCTCCCCTGTCTTGCGTGAGGAGATTTCTGTCCTCCTGGCGAAGAATGCAATCGAGCCAGTCCCTCCAGCCGAGATGAGGAGCGGGTTATTCAGCCCGTACTTCATCGTACCCAAGGAAAGCGGTGGGTTACAGCCAATGCTAGATCTGGGCGTTCTGAACCGCTGCCTTCACAAGCTGCCGTTCAGGATGCT
This sequence comes from Danio choprae, assembly GCA_903798125.1. NCBI lineage: Eukaryota > Metazoa > Chordata > Actinopteri > Cypriniformes > Danionidae > Danio > Danio choprae. Next base: position 4,040 of record CAIGQW010056847.1, on the reverse strand, counting down.
CACGCAGAGGCGCATCCTCCGATGCGTTCTTAGGATTGGTTTGCAGCAATAGACCTGAAAGACGCGTATTTTCATGTCTCCATTCTTCCACGCCACAGTCAATTTCTGTGGTTTGCGTTCGAGGGTCGAGCGTGGCAGTACAAGGTCCTCCCCTTCAGGCTCTCCCTATCTCCGCGGGTTTTTACCAAACTCACAGAGGGTGCCCTAGCGCCCCTTCGGCTCGCGGGCATCTGCAAACTCAATTATCTCGATGACTGTCTGATTCTAGCTCACTCGCGAGATCAATTGGTTATGCACAGTGGTCAGGCACCTCAACCTGTTGGGGTTTCAGGTCAGCCGAGAAAAGAGCAAGCTTGCCCCTGTGCAGAGCATTTCTTTTCTCGGGGTGGAGCTGGACTCGATCACCATGACTGAGCGGAGCTGATGCTGACCTGTTTGAAGGAGTTCGACAGGAGAACTGTGGTCCCACTGAAATGATTTCAGAGGCTCCTGGGGCATATGGCTTCCGCAGCCGTGGTCATGCCGCTCGGATTGCTCCATATGAGACCACTTCAGCATTGGCTTCATGATCAGGTCCCCAGACGAGCATGGCACGCGGGCAAACACCGGGTGACTGTCACTCCTCTGTGTCGCCGCACCCTCAGTCCATGGACGGACCCTACTCCTCTGGAGTCACACGCGGCTGAAATCGATGCGTGCTATTCATATCCCCGGCGAGCTCAACCGTGCAGCCGATGCGCTCTCACGCCAGCTTCCGCTCCAGGGAGAATGGAGGCTCCACCCCAAGTTTGTCCAGCTGATATGGGCACGCTTCGGAGAATCCCCGTTCGACCTAATTGCTTCCTTCAGGAGCACCCACTGCCAGTGGTTTTATTCCCTGACCGAGGCTTCCCTCGGCACGGATGCGTTCGTTCACAGCTGGCCTCGGGGCATGTGCAAATATGCATTTCCCCCAGTAAGCCTACTAGCGCAGTTACTGTTCAAGCTTAGGGAGGACAAGGAGCAGGTCTTGCTAGTTGTGCCTCTCTAGTCCAACCGCTCCGTTCAAACCACCCGACTCAGTATCCCTGAGATTTCTGTCCCCCTGAGATTTCTGTCAGGGGAAGACAGCTCTGCTGGTTTCGTTGGCATCGATCAAGAGGGTTGGGGACCTGGAGGCATTTTCGGTCAGTGATTCGTGTCTGGAATTCGAGCCGGAATTCTCTCACGTTATCCGGAGACCCCGGCCTGGATATGTGCCCAAGGTTCCTACCACACCGTTTAAAGACCAGGTGGTAAACCTGCAAGCGCTGCCTTCAGAGGAGGCAGACCCAGCCCTTTCATTGCTGTGTCCTGTTTGCGCTCTGCGTATTTATGTGGACCGCACTCAGAGCTTTTGATCCTCTGAGCAGCTCTTTGTCTGTTACGGGGGTCGGCAGAAGGGAAGTGCCATATCCAAGCTGAGGTTGGCCCACTGGATAGTGAATGCCATCTCCACTCTTTTTGGGCGTTAGCACGCAGTGCCTCTCTATCAGATGTCTGAAGAGCTGCGGGCTGGGCGACACCTAATACATTTGCGAGATTTTATAATCGTCGAGTGGAGCCGATTTCCTCACGTGTGCAGGTTAACCCATGAATGAGAAAATTTGGTGGGTGTTGTAGCACGCTTGCGGCACCTTTTCTCTCTAACACAGAGATATGTGCGCAGTTTTTACTCTGATCAGTCTGATCCCTCTGGCAAACCTCTCACCAACGATGTGGTAAGGTTCAATCGATGTGGCGTTTTCCATACATTTCCTTATAGTGGAATTTTCCATATAGCATCGTAGTTCCCCTCCCATTGGGGAACGGAATGGTTACTAAAGTAAATGCTATGTTCCTTCGCCACAGCGATTGCACCTTAGCTGACAGCTGTAGTTCGGCTTCTTCAGCTAGAAAAGGTATGGTTTCAGAGCAGAGCTAGCATCTTATACACGAACTGATTGTGATTGCTGCCAGCTGTGTGTGCTGACACTGCCAACTCATTGGCATTTCATTGGCCCGTTTTATTACTCTTCAGATGATTGGCTTTCTGACGAAATCCCCATAATGGAAGTTTCCACATAGCATTTCCGTTCCCCCCCTCGGGGAACGAGGGTTACTTTAGTAACTATTCCGTTGTTTGATGCATAGTTGATATGTTAAAGAGCAACATTAGATCTTTACTTACTATAGAAATTTAAACTTATTAGTCATCCTGAACCTACCACCATGTCTTCTGCTTCCACATGAACTCATACATGAAGATTGAACATGCATTATGGTATAGTTTTCTTCTATTTTCAGCTTCAGCTGCATCAATGAGCTTTTTTATTCTACATGTAGAATAATGAATAAGTGTAGAATACAGCAACAGAGAGGCCCCCTATTAATTAAAATATTATTAAGAATACTACTTTCATTTATATAGATTTTTGTACAATTAATAATCTTAGACTGAAAACCACTGGTCATGATATCTATTCAAGAACCAGTGATGTGTAACCTCTCAGTCTAGCCTGCAGTATGTCAAAGTCACTCACCTTTAACTGGATTAATATATTTGATTTCTAACTTTGAAATCTTGTCTTTTCCTGCAAGGATGTATTTAGTGTCATCCTGAAGGGGAGTAGTTCTCCGTGGCATGACAGATTTTGCTAAGGAAATCAAGAACAAAAATATAAACAACAACAACAACAACAACACAACTCACATAACATTTCCCTGCTGTCAGTATATCAATATATTTTTAGTTCTGTGAGGGGACATACACAGACAAACAGATGGACACAAGAGTCAAATTTCAATACCCTAAAACATTAGCTCTCAGTTTCACAATCAGGGCCTAAAAATGCAATAACAGACTAAAATGCATGTCTGAGCTGTTTTAACTGAAAGCAACTTCCACTGACAGATCTTAAAATATGTCAGTGTCATTGTTTTGTCTCAAGATGCACAACAGTAATGTATTTTTCTAAGGCATGTTTATAAAAGCTACTTAAATGTCCTAACTGAACTAAACCCTGTGTAAAATCAGCCTTTAGATCTCCTAGAAATGTAATGTGCCTTACTAATACAACTAATACAACTAAAACAATCCCAGTGAAAAGAGGGACTAAAATACTGCTCATATGAAAACTATAAAATAGTTCTAATTAAAACTATTGTATAATAACGCATGTCTGCAACATCTTATTCAAAGATATTAAAATGTTTTGTAATTGATTTCTTACCTGTTTCCACAACGTGCACTTTCAGACCTCCTGATAAAATGAATCAGGTGTTGACCCACGAAGTTCTCTGCCATCCAGCCAATCAAAATGCATAATGCTAACATGAGCATGTGCAGTTTTGAATTAGCGTCTAATTTCCCGCGTTGTGTATAATGTCCAGCGCTTGTGTATAATTTCCCGCGCTGTGTCACTGCATGTAGGGACCACAACAACAGATAGGGGGCAGTGGCGGACACAGATATACAACATATGTCAGGTTTGTGGTATAAAAAGACTTTTTAGAAAACCACTCCTTAGGTATTAAAACACGCAGAGAAAAGGTTTTATATGGTTTATTTTATGAAGACAGCCAACTGTCCTCCTATGCGAGGCATTTCTGTGTGGAGTTTGCATGTTCTCCATAGGCTGGATAAGTTGGCAGTTCATTCCGCTGTGGCAACCCCTGAAAGGGACTAAGCCGAAAAGAAAATAATATAATATAATATATTTAATAGTTTATTAAAAATAATATAATTACAATAGGGGGCCTCACAGTGGCGCAGTGGGTAGCACGTTCGCCTCACAGCAAGAAGTCGCTGGTTCGAGCCTCGGCTGGGTCAGTTGGCGTTTCTGTGTGGAGTTTGCATGTTCTCCCTGTGTTGGCGTGGGTTTCCTCCGGGTGCTCCGGTTTCCCCCACAAGTCCAAAGACATGCGGTACAGGTGAATTGGGTAGACTAAATTGTCCGTAGTGTATGAGTGTGAATGGGTGTGTATGGATGTTTCCCAGAGATGGGTTGCAGCTGGAAGGGCATCCGCTGCGTAAAACATAT
>CAIGQW010056839.1:10351717-10367269 GCA_903798125.1 Danio choprae | reverse complement strand
GTGTGTGTGTGTGTGTGTGTGTGTGTGTGTGTGTGTGTGTGTGTGTGTGTGTGTGAGAGAGAGTGAGTGAGTGAGTCTCCTCCAGTCTGCAGTGGGCTCTCTCTCACCCAGTGTTCACCCAGTGAGCGTCTGAGATTTTCCTCCTGCTGTCGGTCCGCTGTTCCTGCGCTCACTGGAGCATAAAAACTCTTCCTCCTGGAGCCCAGAGCGATGTGGGCCTCAAGCCAATCACCCAGCCATCCGTGATCTCCTGCTTAAAGGCCAGAAAGAGAAGCTAATGGATCTACTAGCATCCGCTATCTTCTCTCATCTGCATTTTCTCCAGCTCCTCTCACTGCTTTAATTCAATCCCAGTTGGCATCGATTCCAAGGACGATGCAGCACGTTTCCCCCCATCAGTTCTGCTTGTTTTTTTGCTGGATTAACTGGCTGGGGTTTGACCTCACACCTCTGCATTGCAGAAAAGTGTCTGTCCTGTCCGCTAAAACGTCTCCGATCGCTCGCTTGCACACATGTGAAACTGCTAATCGCAGGGGAACGTCCAGCCTGTCTGGAGATGTTAGCATCAGCGGCAGTCCTGATGGGGCTGTGGAGAAAACATATCCTTTCATTTATTACATCTCAAACTGAACCAGTGAGGCTGCACAAAACGCAATAACAACAACAACGTGTCCAACAGATGAAGAAACATCACCATATATCGAAAGAATCGAGAAAATGAAAATATGTATGAGAAAATGAAGTATGAGGTGACGTAAATAAAACCGTTGATCAATTTAATTCAATTCAATTCAAGTTCATTTATGAAGCGCTTTTTACAATGTAGATTGTGTCAAAGCAGCTTAACATGTTCTAGTAAAGTCCAGATTTCAGAGTTCAGTTCAGTTCAGTTCAGTTCAGTTCAGTTCAGTGTGGTTTAAGTTTCACTGCTGAAAGTTCAAACACTGAAGAGCAAATCCACCGAAGCGCAGCTCCACAAGTCCCGATCCGAGCAGGCCAGTGGCAACAGTGGCGAGGAAAAAAAAAAACTTCACCAATTGATGAAGTGAAGGGAAAAAAAACCTCGAGAGAAACCAGGCTCTGTTGGGCACGATCATTTTTCTTCTGGCCAAACTTCCTGTGTGGAGCTGCAGTCTAGGCCCCGGAGGCTGGAGAAGCTGGACGTCCATCGTGGAGAAGCTGCAGGTGAGGGTAGGGCACCAGCGGGAGGTCAGGCTGGCCCACAGGATCAAGCGTAGACTTGTTTGTCTCTGTGGCCTTTCTGGAATCAGTCTCATGCACTCCATTCCTCCATGACCACCACAGCATCAGCTCGGGATACGGCCTGGTCCAGGATACCTTGGAATCTTCTCTTCACAGGTCTAGGATCGCATCAATAGCGCTGCATAGTCTGTAGGAGCCTCAGGATGAGTATCCCCAGGTGGAAATAGAAAATAAAGAGAATAATTAGCGTAGCTGCTGTTCATAGTGTATTTAAACCAGATGCAGAAATGGATTGTTATAGATGAATATAGCAGTTATATAAACAAACATGTAAAGCATATGAGAGTTTCTAACACAATGTCTGGTGCATTAAGACAGGATGAGTGTGTTCTACAGGTGGTTGTCAAGCCAGCTCACCTGTGTGGAGCACACTCATGCATCATACCGTTATGCGATGCATTGAGTCTATGCTTTACTAAAAAGATAGGTCTTTAATCTAGTTTTAAACTGAGAGAGTGTGTCTGAGCCTCGGACATTATCAGGAAGGCTATTCCAGAGTTTAGGAGCCATAAATGAGAAGGCTCGACCTCCTTTACTAGACTTTGCTATTCTGGGTACTACCAGAAGCCCTGCGTTTTGAGATCTTAAAGAGCGGGTTGGATTGTAACGAGACAGAAGGTTAGTTAGATAAACAGGAGCTCCATTATTTAAAGCTTCATAGATAAGAAGCAATATTTTGTAATCAATACGGAACTTAACAGGCAGCCAGTGTAAGGAGGATAAAATTGGGGTGATATGATCATATTTTCTAGACCTGGTAAGAACTCTGGCCGCTGCATTTTGTACTAGCTGAAGTTTATTAATAGAAGATGCTGGGCAACCAGCGAACAGAGCATTACAGTAATCCAGCCTAGAGGTCATAAAAGCGTGAACTAGCTTTTCTGCATCTGAGATGGATAGCATATTTCGTAACTTAGCGATATTTCTCAGATGAAAGAAGGCGGTTTTTGTGACATGGGAGATATGATTTTCAAGAGTTAGATTGCTGTCTAATATAATGCCCAGACCTTTTACAGTAGAGCTAATGCTAACTTTGTATCCCTCTAATTTAGGTGGAAGTGATCAACTGCAAGCTTTGGATGTTTATATCTTCTACATGCCAATATTGTTACTGCTTTGCGTATAACATTAAACATTACATTAAACAAATAAAGATAACATTAGATAACATTAAGGCCCAATTCCAATTTTACTCTTAGCCCTTCCCCTTACCCCTACCTCTCGTTTTGCGTGTTCACATGAAGAGGTGGGGGTGTCCCAATTCCCTTTAGCTTGAAGGCGTAGGGCTAAGGGAAAGGGCTGGATACCCTTTGAAACTGAGATTTTTCAGGACCACACGAGACAACCAAGGGGTACAAAAATTTCCCAGAACACACCATCTACAACGGCAGCATGGCTGCACATGGAAGTCAGGAGATGCACAAATTAGTATTTATTTGTCGTTATTATGAATTTTTACAACAAACAAGCACATGTTTTAATCCATTAATAAAGGCGTTCGTGTTTCACCATCATGCTTTAAAAAAAACCCTGCTAAAATTAAAACCGCAAAATTTCACTATCTATAATCTCTAATAATAACTCCTGTATAGCAGTCCCACAACATTCTGTCACTCGATGACACTCGAATACCCTGTCAGAAACATCTAGTGCCTGGGAATGACGTTTTTACAGTGTCTGCTGTGTGTTTAGATGAATATGGCCTTGGTGTAAATGCACAGTACAGTTACGAGCTTATTGCCACATTATATTGTTATAATGACATGATATATGCAACTGGAATAACTACAGCAGTCACCATCATCGATCTGAAGCAAGAGGTTGCGATGATATATGATGGTGTGTGTAGATGTTGTAGTGATGTTCCATTTTTAAGGGGTAAATTTTAAAGCCCTTCCCCTTCACACTCTGTTTCAAGGGCCAAGGGAAAGGGGTAGGGGTACAAAAATAGAATTGGATTGGGCCTAAATGTGCAGTTTTGTTTCAGATGTGATGTAATTTCAACTGAAACATGAAGGCAGGGCGGGGCATATAGTAGCTCCTCCCCCTTTGTTGCTTTTACACAGCTCTGCCAGTGCGAGTGGTTGAGCTCAAGCGCATCAAATGAAAAGCAAATGAGTAGGGGGCGGGGCATGTCAGATACTAGAGAGCATTTGATTGGTCAGAAGGTTTGATGAGAAAATGAAGTATGAGGTGACCTGAATAAAACCGTTGACCCATTTAGGCGGAAGTGATAAACTGCAAGCTTTGGATGTTTATATCTTCTAAATGCCAACAGTCACTGTTTTGCATATAACATTAAACATTACATTAAAGATATAACATTAGATAACATTAAAACTAACATATTGATACTAAAAAACGTTATTATGATTTCCATAGCAACTGCATATTAATACCCTCTTTAACCGTTAGTTTGCTATGAGTGAATGATGCGCATAAGAAAGCCCCGCCCCTACTCAATATTCCGATTACGTTGGAAGTACATCATCATGCTAGAAATAAAATCTCAGCACCTTCCGGTTCACTCGGACTATAAATACATAGTGATCGTCTGTATTTTCATTTAGTGTGTCGAATCAGCTCGGCATGCAAATGTTAACAAAACAGTTGAGCTAACATCTCCAGTTAGAGATCCCGAGTAACTGGACTGCTCACTTTGGTGGAGGATCTGACCATCTGGCGGTCTGGATGGACACGTTACTAACTGCTTCCAGATCAGCTCAGCATGAGTTTAGTGCTTTGACACGTCGGCCAATTTCTGCTGCCATTATAAACACTGCATGAAATACAGCTATAATGTGTACTGTGATTTTGGTCCAAAGTAACAAGATCACAATGCGCACACGCAGGTCTGGTTACATTTAATATTCATCTAAATTAATTAATTCATGGCGTGGGTTTCCTCCGGGTGCTCTGGTTTCCCCCACAAGTCCAAAGACATGCAGTACAGGTGAATTGGGTAAGCTAAAATTGTCCATAGTGTATGTGTGCGAATGAGTGTGTATGGATGTTTCCCAGAGATGGGTTGTGGCTGGAAGGGCATCCACTGCGTAAAACACATGCTGGATAAGTTGGCGGTTCATTCCGCTGTGGCGACCCCAGATTAATAAAGGGACTAAGCCGAAAAGAAAATGAATGAATGAATGAACATTAACAGAAAGGCATTAATAACTTTAAATGACCCAAAAAGGCTGAGATAAGTCAATTTACATTCACAACAATACAAAAATATATAATTAAATAAATAAAATAACAAAAAATGAATACACATTTTTTAAAAGGGATAAATAAAGAGAAATAAGTAAGTTCTCAAAATATGATACCAAAATTCTATTAATTATAATTAATAAATGATATAAATATCTTGCTTTTGGATTTTTCATCTCTCTTAATGTCTTCACATCTTTAAACACTACTAATCTTGTGGGAATTTTGAAAAATGTACATTTACGAATATACAATTTAAATAATATCAACACATTATGTATTATATAAGACATATTTTTATCCTTAAATATGAAACCAAATTTTCCCAGTGATGGGTTGCAGCTGGAAGGGCATCCGCTGCGTAAAACATATGCTGGATAAGTTGGCGGTTCATTCCGCTGTGGCGATCCCAGATTAATAAAGGGACTAAGCCGAAAAGAAAATGAATGAATGAAACCAAATTTAAAACCAGAAAGAACTGTTCTCTAAACAAAAGAAACGTTGGAAGATAGACGATCTGACCTTTACATAATACAATAATAGAGATAAAATTATTCATTTTCAAAAGGGGTGTACTCATTGATGCTGTGCAGATTCGTCCACTGCACATCTTTTGATATGAATCTCTCATTTCCAGCACATTCAAAAGGTGCTCTGGTGGATCGAGATTTGGGATCTCACTTATAATTGTGGCTTATGCACAAAACAGGGCGAAAAATTGTATGTACGCCACTTTCCATGCAACTTGACATGTGAATGTGCGCAGCTAAGCAAACATACAGCTAAGCAGCTAAGTCAACGTACTCGAAGTAAACATACAGTGGGTACGGAAAGTATTCAGACCCCCTCCGACAACTACTCCGCGACTCTTCTTGAATGGCCCAGCCAGCGCCCTGACTTAAACCCAATTGAGCATCCCTGTAGAGACTTAAAAATGGCTGTCCACCAACGTTTACCATCCAACCTGACAGAACTGGAGATGATCCCCAAATTCAGGTGTGAAAAACTTGTTGCATCTTTCCCAAAAAGACTCATGGCTGTATTAGATCAAAATGGCGCTTCTACTAAATACTGAGCAAAGGGTCTGAATACTTAGGACCATGTGATATTTCCGTTTTTCTTTTTGAATAAATCTGCAAAAATGTCAACAATTCTGTGTGTTTCTGTCAATATGTGTGCACATTCATGAGGAACTTAAAGGATTTTAGCAAATGGCTGCAATATAACAAAGAGTGAACAATTTAAGGGTGAATACTTTCCATACCCACTGTATTTACCTTTAACATTGATTTAAACGAACCCCTTCAAATCATCATATGAGCTGCAATCATTAATACATATATAAAACTGTATTCACGTTTGGAAAAGTTTCTACACCAAATGTTATGAATCAGAGCCCTTGTGACTGGTGACTTTAGTGAACTCGCTAACAGAGCTGTGGCAATAATCGTTTTTTTCATAAACCTGATACAGAAAATCATGTAATTGACAATAGGGTGTCCTAACTTATTCAGATGACTGTAAATTCTGTCTTTTAAACAGCAGGTAGTAAGTGCAAGACAGTAAGTGTTTACATGCAGGCTGAGGGAAAGCGTTTGGTTGCTCTACGCAGACACACGCGCACACACTGGGGTTTGTGTACAGAGGATTCTCCAGGTCTCTGTTGGCAGTCTGTGTTTACTCACAGGACAGCTGGTACCATTTCATTATCATTTTCTCCATGTTTGTGTGTGTGTGTGTGTGTGAGAGAGAGAGAGAGAGAGAGAGAGAGAGAGAGAGAGAGAGAGAGAGCACATGGTCATCTGTGGTCTGTCTGTGTCGTGCACTGTGATATCAGTTATTTGAACCAGCACGAACCTACACACACACACACACATTGGTGGTATATGAGGACTCTCCTCAAGGCTGATGCCAAACAACTAGTGCAGACAAAACCCAACTGTGTTGTCAGTTCATATTGGCTCGCATCTCTACTCCCATCTGGACAAAAAATCTGCACATGGACACACCAAATGGATGATAGCAGACCGATTCGAGAGTGTGTGTTCTGCATCTGTGTGAGAGGATTTGTCTTTCCACACCCGCAGATGGCAGTAATCTATTTTTTCATTCAATAAAAGGAAACAGAACTTCCGACGCACACATGCAAAGTGTAAACAAAGCAGCGTTTAGTACCATGGATGCTTTCACATGGTGCTATGATGTGTTTAACGGTCATCAGCATCTTACTGTAAATCCTAGAAAGTTTTTAACATTAAGATTACAAAATGTATGTAATTTATATGCATTTATGTATGTATTATATCATCCTTGCATCCAATTACAAAAAACTAACTACCGCTTGTGTGAGGTGTTTGTAATGCAGCGTCTATGGAGGCAGGACAGTACATCTGACGTTATTCTCTCTTCTGGCTGCCGTTATCAGTCTCGCACTATGTGTTTTCCTCTTTCTGAAAGTCTTGATAACACCATCATGGAGTTTTTCTGTTATTATTTCAGCAAATAGGATTGTAAATAAATGATTTGTTGTACTCTCCCATTCACTGCGCTCTGAGTTTACCAACTATGATGACTTCTGCTGCTGAGAAACCCGCAAATGTGAAAAGGCTCCATTATCACAGTAATTATCTCTCACCACTGAATGATTCACTCCTGCAAATATATCTGATAATCTAATAATCCATATTATTTGCAAATATTTGACAAATATAGCGAAATTACAGCTGGCCTCTTTGTATTCCTTCTTGACTTTAATTTTTTACTTGCTATGTCGCTTTAGTTTTTGTTCTTGCGCTCTGATTCGTTGCTGAATAACCAATAAGAGCTCTTTCTTCTGCTGATCCCTGATGTTAACCCGAAGAGAGGTGACGTGTGAAACACACCAAAAAAAAAAAAAGCTTATTGAATGGCCCAAACTCAAACCCAACCCTCATAGAAAATCTGTGGCAAAATTTCCATTTCAAAAGATCCTGTAAATTTTTTTTAAGGCATGTTCTCATAAACCAGTGGTTCTCAATTCTAGGCAGCGTCCAAAATCACATATTTCCATACTATATAGTATGCTAAAAACAGTATGCGATGCTGAGCAGTATGTCCGAATTCATAGTATTAGAAAAACACAACACAGGCTCATTGTGGATGCGTACCCCTGTCTACATTTCTGGAGAGCATGGATTATGCAGCCAGAGATACGTATGGCTGCATTTCATCTTTCAAACGAACAATATGGGGCGGTATGACGCTGCAGATGGCTTCTGCTCCTTTCGTCGCTACCTGCTGACCGTTTACCTCCGGTGTTAGCAGTTTGCCCAGTAGCTTACAATGTATGCCGCTGGACTTGGGACGAGGAGCGGAGTTGACCGCGACAACGGGGTTTAAGTCCGGCGAAGATTCCAAAAACCAGGTAAAGCAAAAGCAAAAATAAATAAATAAATAAACAACAGGCTGAAAACATGGTGAGGTCACGCGATGGCTTTTCTTTTTCTAGATTGCTTTTGAAAGCACTATGAGTTGGGGTTAGAGATGGGGTGGATGGTCAGTCAGTCAGTTGACAGCAAGCTGGCCTGGTTGGCTGAAGTGTATATTGCACCCACTGGTGGATTTACGCAGGAAGAGAATGCGCGAGAGAAATTTGAGATAATCAAAAAGAGTACACAGCAGCGTCTGGTGGATTTGCAAAAACAAAATCTGCAAGCAGACGTACCTCCGGTTACGTATTTCGCTGTCCCCAGAAATGTAGACCTAGGTAAGTATCCGTAATGAGCCTCGGTTGGAAAAACACTATGCAAGAAGTTCCCGGATGACCTACTACTTCCGGTGAGATTCTTAAGTGTGCATCCGTTAGACGCTATCCCATAATGCACGGCAGGATAATTCATGAATTAGCGACGCAACTGATACGGGTAGGTCATGTGATAATGACAAATGGCGAATGTAGTAAGTTTGAACTCCATTAATACTACTCACATTCATACTGTATAGAACGTACTTTTCCAATGGTCGTGTAGTAAATACAAATTCAAATGTAGTACCTACTCGAATAGTAGGTGATTTCGGACACAGCCCTGGTTCCCGCAGCCCCCCACACTGCATATTTTGCGTGTCTCTTTTTGTTTAACACGCTTGATTTCGATAACCAGGTCATTAGAAGAGAGCTCCTAAAGGAACTGTGTTGAGACATGACATGTTCCCTACATAGCGTTCACTGCTCCCTACTCCTTGCACACGCAAAAACAGCAGAAATGTAATTTTATGTCATTCAAAGAAAATAAATAAACACAATTTGTCCTACACAACTGTTTGCAGCATTTTCATTCGAAGGGCTATCTAACCATACAATGTAAATCACGTCTTGCATGTTAAACTTTGAATTTAACACGCTTTCACACTGAAATCATGTAAGAATAACATGTGGCGATGTCCACTTTGCAGGGCACTCATGGTCAAATGGAACAAACAAAAAATATATATATACAAAACACGCATAACAGGGTGCTGCAATGATGAAGACTGAGAACCACTGTCATAAACCACCTCAATGCTGTAATTCCTAGGTCATACCCATGTCTTTATACTAATTTCTGTCCTTGTAAACCCCCCAAACCAGTGCGCACACACATACACACACACATACAGAGCATTTGTCCTGCTGTCCAAAGTCCTGCGGTGCGACTAAGGGCCAATTTAAAGGACATCTGTTGCTCTTGGCCGACATAACTGGCACAGCGATGCAGAACACACACGGGACATTTGGACAGGAGACCAAGGCAGAGCACACACACAAACGCACACACCTGTAGAGAAGCCCACATACACATACAGTCAAGGTGAATTATTTAGCATAATTGAACTCCTTAGTAGTTGCACAATTTGATTTTATTTATTTTTTTGCACAGATAATCAGCTATATTTCCCAGTTATACTCATTGAAAGACTCGTATACAGTAGGAGTGTAGAGTTTTGATGAGATATTCTCTTGGAAAAAGACGTATGATAGATATTAGTGGCACAATATATATTAATTCTGCTTTGACAGTCAGAACATGTGATTTGTGGATTAACTGCAACATGTCACTTACATCTGATCTTTTCTTTATCATGTATTTTAAGGGCTTGTGACTGTGAGCATTTCAAGAGAATTTAAACCATTCGGCTTCAAGGATCTGATCTTCATAGGTTTAGCAAAGATGAATGGCATTTAATTATTTATACGATGAAGACTACATTGTGTTATTTAATATCTGATTGCTCGCGTTCTCTTTGCTCTATTGTATTTATCTGTGCTTGTTATTGGTTCACCATATTTTATGCAGATGCATCCAATTTATGCAAAATCATCCCAATCAATCAAAAATGATTCATTTCTTCCAAATAGAGGTATTCAAGGCACCTGGGGAAACTGTATTCATATCACAATGTATAAATGGTGCAACAGGTGAAAGGGTCGGGGCAGGCGGCAAAACAAACATAAACAGTATAAGCAAACAAAGGGTCAAAAACATGGCTAGGCAATACAGGGAAAATTCTTAAAAATGCACAGTAACAAGATTTAGGGTGCTTTCACACTTGCCTGGACCGAACCCAAGTTCGATTGTCCCCCCTTGCCACGTCCTCGGCTGGTTTGTGTTCACACCCTCTTTTTTCCTTCTGAACGCTTGCGTCATCAAGCTGCTGTTTTGAATACAGCTGTTGCTAGGTGACGGCCACAAAAGCAAAGCACCAAAATGGAGACGTCCGCTTATCACGGTCATTCTGCTTTTACTGAATCTTTGGCTTTTGTCACCGAAAGCAAAAAAATGTTAAAAACGTTCAGAACATCACGTGATGTCTGCAGAAGTCGTTTTGGTGGAGACAAGCAGACATTATAATTGTGTTTGCACAGGGTCAGTCCCGCTTGTCACCAAGGTAGGCGATACACAGACATACACACACACACACACACACACGAATGAACATTATGAAAACTAAAGTTTGTTGTACAGTTGGCGGTTCACTTCCATTACCGTACCAGAGTTCGCACGAACCGTACCTCAGACCACCTCTTTCAGGCAGACTCTGGTACGGTTCATGGGTGTGCACTCGAGTTCAGAAGACAGCGTTCACACTAGCTAAACGTACCGTACTCTGATGTCAAACGACCCCGGGTGCAGACCAAAAGTGCTAGTGTGAAAGCACCCTTAGAGAAAAGACTCGCAAGTGTAAGAAACTGGATATGTGTGTGTGAGTGGTGTATATATGGTCCATGTAATCAGTGATGAAGTCCTTTAGCTGTGTGTGTGTAATCAAAGTTCATGATCATCAGGTGTGAGGTGCTGAGGATTATGGGATGTGTAGTCTGGTTCAGTGGCAGATGTGATGTGTAGAGCGCCCTCTAGTGTTTCTGGTGGGTACTCTGCGACCGCGACACCGACAAACTGCAAGTGATTCTCAAGCACTGCTCGTGTATTTAATTACATTCAATGCCTTTTTATATAAGAATAGTTTAATTAATAAGATTACAAGAATGCAAAATGTGTCCGCTTCAAGTAGCAAATGTTTCAACCTCCGCCCCATTCTGAGCCAGAAATGACCCTGAATAAAAGTATGTATTTTTGTCATGTATATGGTAAAACAGTGGAGTAAGTGTGTTCCTGCTGTTGTAGGATATGCTGTCCTGCAGGCCATCATGGAGAAGGCGGGTCAGAACGGTTGGCAGGTTAGTGCCATCTGTGTGGAGAACTTTAATGACGCCAGTTACCGACGTCTGCTGGAGGACCTGGACCGACGGCAGGAGAAGAAGTTCGTCATTGACCTCGAGGCAGAGCGACTGCAGAATATACTAGAACAGGTGAGGAGATGATTATACTGATGAAGTCAAAATGATGTGAATATGTGTCTTATTGTGACCAGTGTGGAAGTTAAGTTTAAGTCAAATTTGCTGAATACTTCACCCAAATATCCAATATTCTTTACCCTTACATCATAAAGACACTTAACCCCATAAAAAAGCAATGGATTAAATCAAATTAAAAATGCTCCTCCTACATTTTATTTGTTTTGTTTCATTTATATACACTTCAACAATACTGTAATTATTATTGCTTTATTTTTTAATATCCATTAATTATTATAATATATCGTGCTGTACTCTCACCGGCCACTTTATTAGGTACACCTGTCCAACTGCTCATTAATGCAAATTTCTAATCAGCCAATCACATGGCAGCAACTCAGTGCATTTATGCATGTAGACATGGTCAAGACGATCTGCTGCAGTTCAAACCGGGCATCAGAATGGGGAAGGAAGGGGATTTAAGTGACTTTGAATGTGGCATGGTTGTTGGTGCCAGACGGGCTGGTCTGAGTATTTCAGAAACTGCTGATCTACTGGGATTTTCACGCACAACCATCTCTAGGGTTTACAGAGAATGGTCTGAAAGAGAGAAAATATCCAGTGAGCGGCAGTTCTGTGGGCGCAAATGCCTTGTTGATGCCAGAGGTCAGAGGAGAATGGCCAGACTGGTTCCAGCTGATAGAAAGGCAACAGTAACTCAAATAACCACTGGTTACAACTTAGGTATGCAGAAGAGCATCTCTGAACACACAACGCGTCCAACCTTGAGGCAGATGGGCTACAGCAGCAGAAGACCACACCGGGTGTCACTGAATCTATGCCATGAAGGATTAAGGCAGTTCTGAAGACAAAAGGGGGTCCAACCCGGTACTAGTAAGGTGTACCTAATAAAGTGGCCAGTGAGTGTAAGTGTTTTGAGCAATTTGCTAATTGTCTTTTAAAATATACAATATTAAGATTTTAATAGTTCAAATAGTTGTAAAATATTTCATTATTTTTAATGATATTATGTTATATAAAGTCAGAAATAAAATAACACAAGTCAGCATGAAGTTGCTGAGACTTTCAGTATGTTGATATACTTCCAACTGAATTGGAATATTAAGTAGGGGGCGGGTCTTTGTGCATCATTCTCTCATAGCAAACTAACAGTAAGATGGGCGTGGTTAGGAATATTATTATTATTATACAGTTGCTATGGAAACCCTCAGGTTGACGTCAACACTCCAAACACAGAAGCACATCTGCTAAGACTTTGATTGAAGATTACCAAAGCAAACTCAGTGGATTCATTTGCACACATTAATTATTCGCCTTAAGATTAGCCATGTGAGCTAGCAAAATAAACATTCCAAATGTTGACATTACGCCTACTTCAAAAGCATATTAAAACTACTATGCATGTATTGCTGTTAAAAGCTTACCATACCTAAAAACAGTTATATATTCTGCTAACTAACACAAGACTTCTCCAAACCTTCACCTTTCAATGCCTTGTCAACTAATCAGACTGTCAGCAACCTGAATGTGCGCAGTGATTGACAGCCGGAGAGCACTCCTGATTGGCTAAAACAGCACACACTGCCACCCTCACTTATTTAACAGTGTTTGCAGAGTCTGTGACTGTCACAAACCTATTACAATAACATCTCTCAGGTAGCAGGAGCATTTTATGCATGCCGTTCCAGAATACTAAATCGCTTACGGCGCGTTTAAAAGCAAAAGCATAAAAACAGAAATCACAGAGCGCCGGAGGAATCACAGAGCGAGACGAGCGATCAGCGTTGCGATTTGTTATTTTGTCCATGACTCGCTCTGATCCCTCCTCCTGCCAGCAGTTTCTCCCGCTCTGTCTGTCATGTGCACTGAGACTCAGAAGAACATGATGTACGGAGAAACCAGAACAGGTGCTCACAAAACTGAGCCAAAGAGCCTGAAACAGACGCAGCACTGTGACCCGAGCGCTTAAAACACACACAAATCAGGAACAAAAACAGACATATTTGCATTTAGACATACAGTTGAAGCCAGTATTATTAGCCCTCCTGAATTATTTCTAATAACTGATCTCTTTCATCTCAGCCATGATGACAGCACATAATATTTGACTAGATATATTTCAAGACACTAGTATTCAGCTTAAAGTGACATTTAAAGGCTTAACTAGGTAATAAGGCAAGTCATTGTATAACAGTGGTTTGTTCTGTAGCCAGTGGATATATATTAATAAAAATATTGACCTTAAAATGGTTTTAAAAAATTTAAAACTGCTTTTATTCTAGCCGAAATAAAACAAATAAGACTTTCTCCAGAAGAAAAAATATTATAGGAAATACTGTGAAAGATTCCTGAACCTCATTTGGGAAATAAAAATAAAATCACAGGAAGGCTAATACGTTTGCATGTTATAATAACTGTATGTTGCTATTCAATAATTGAATATATCGTGATGATGAACATGCACAATATTGATATCATATGGGCACTTCAAAATACAGTGAATAATTATGTGTATCGGGCAGCACGGTGGCGCAGTAGGTAGCACTCTCGCATCACAGCAAGAAGGTCGCTGGTTCGAGCCTCGGCTGGGTCAGTTGGCATTTCTGCGTGGAGTTTGCATGTTCTCCCCGTGTTGGCGTGGGGGGAAGGGGTACAAAAATAGAATTGGGATTGGGCCTAATGGTTTTTATTAAATGATAATCTGAATTTCTGTGCTTTTCAATAATCCGTGGTGTTTTACAGTCTAAATGTTTGCATCTAGACATAGTTTTTTTTCCTCCATTGTTACTGCTTATTTTAGTATGATCGTAACAAATAAATCTTTTTAATTGCTGATAAGATAGCATTTTGCAAGTTTGTTATATCGTAAGAGCGTATATCGTAAGATCGCATATCATTATCGCAACACTCAACAACATCACATATTTTCCCAGTATCGCGCAGCCCTTTTTACAATACAGCAATGCCTAAAAGCCATATAGCCCCGCCCTAAAGGTCTGATAGCCCCACCCTGAATGTCTGATAGCTCCGCCCTAAAGGCATTCCATGTGACCAGAAGTGAAGAAAGGTTGTTTCGAGGGGGGAGGGAAGGTTATGGTATTTGATAAAAGTTTATGAGGGCAAATGAATTTGTACAAAATAATGAAGTGTGCAGATGCAGCGTTAGATACTACTATATACATGTCAAAATACGAAGAGTACATTTAGATTTCATTTTGACTTTAAAACATAACATGGGACGGTGGCTCAGTGGTTAGCACTGTCACCGCACAGCAAGAAGTTTGCTGGTTCGAGTCCCGGCTGGGCCAGTTGGCGTTTCTGTGTGGAGTTTGCATGTTCTCCCCCGGTCTCCCCGGTTTCCCCCACAGTCCAAACACATGCGCTAAAGGTGAATTGAAGAAACTAAATTGTCCGTAGTGTATGAGTGTGTGTGAATGAGAGAGTGTATGGGTGTTTCCCATATGGGTGCTGGGTTGCAGTTGGAAGGTCATCCGCTGAGTAAAACACATACTGGAATAGTTGGCGGTTCATTCCACTGTGGCGACCCCTGATAAATAAGGGACTAAGCCAAAGGAAAATTAATGAAAAAACATAATATTGTCACTTTAAAGGGGACTTGTGGCCTAGTGTGTAACAGGCTCATCATGGGTAATGATGTTCAACAGGAGTCAGCGCTCGGCTCTCTGTATGTCTGATCTATGAACTCTGTGATTGGAGGGCGTGTTTGATTGTTGCACGCTCCGTCTGGTCCTTGCGCAGACCTCTAAGGTTGCCATCTATCAGCCTGACAGTACACTTGGCAAATACAAGCAGACACACACACACACACACACACACACACACACACACACACACACACACACACACACACACACACACACTTACCGTCTCGCAGTTGGGCATAGACTTGTACAACATCACCAGAATGTTCTCTCTACATGTCCTGCCAGCATGTTTCTCCAGCAGATGTGCGTCTGACATCAGCCGCCACTGATTTGACACCAATAGCGTTTATACACATACACCACACACAACTCAAATACAGCAAACTGAACTTCAGAAAAAACAGGAAAAGTGTTTAATTAACATTTTAGTTTAATTACATTTAATTAACTTGTAATTCATTTGTAAACAAGTTTTTTGGTTTGTTTTAAAGCTTAACAAAATCACAAAGAAGTTCATTTCTGAGAATAAACGATTGTCATAATGATACCGGATGAGTGTCCAGATAAGAATTCACTGGCTCA
>CAIGQW010056839.1:10310300-10330588 GCA_903798125.1 Danio choprae | reverse complement strand
TTTTGTTCAAATCCACCAATATATATGACCCATATTCACTGAGAAATGGAGAAACATATTCATCTTCAACATGGGGTGTACTCATATATGCTGAGCTCTGTATATCGCCCATACATAAAAACCAATTCTAGCAACATTTCAGCTGATCGTGCAACATCTCCATCTCTATTGGAGGTGTCAGTGTCAGTATGGTTAAAAACACTATAGTATTTACTATAAATTACTATAGTATATTTTCATGTGGGCGTCTGACAGCTGAAAATAGATCTGCTAGCAGATATCGCAGCCTCTGTTACTCTTTACCTTGCACTTTTTCTGTTAACATGTATTATTATTTATTTAGGATATGCATTTTTACATTCTGATTCCAATAGTAAACTGTTAAAATGACTATAATTAAATGAAATATTAATAATAAAATATGATGTGTTGTTTGAGAGAGTGTACATGCGTCGTGATGATATTATATTGTCCTTCTGGCATTATATAATGGCATAAAGTGGTCTTAAAATGACAATAATATCATTTATCGCAATGTATTTCGGTGTGATATATCGTACGTCAAAAATAGATATCGTGACAGGCCTAATGTACAACATAATATGACTCAGCAACAACAGCAAATGATAATATATTTAAAACAACTAGATGTACTACTAAGCCTTAAGATCTCCCACAGTCCACTGCAACTGACATGAAGGCCATTAATATTCATAATAAACAAAACATTGTGTTCCTCATTAAATGTTTCTGCTACATAATAATAATAGTCATAAATGGCATTTCATGTCGACTTCAATGGAAAACTTCATAATTACACGATGCGAGCGCAAACAAATGCGGCCGTTCACACTAAATAGAGCCGTTAATTAATTCAATGAGGGTTCAGGAATCAATCAAGTGTAAATGTGACAAACGCAGAGCAAAGAATTAACACACACACACACACACTTTATGTGTGTCTGTGTGTGCAAGTGTTTAAGTGAGTTTGTGTGTGTGTGTGTGTATGTGTTCATTTGTGTAAGCTAGTGAGTGAGCAAGTGTGCAATTTTGTGTGCATGAGCGTGCGTGTGTGTCTAAGTGAGTAATGAGTGTGTCTGTGTGTGTGCATGTGTTTAAGTGAGTGTGTTTGAAAGTGTGTGTGTTCATTTGTGTGAGCTAGTGAGTGAGTGTGCACGTTTGAGTGTGTGTATGTGTGTGCATGCAAGTGTGTGTGTGTGTATGAGTGAGTAATGAGTGTCTGTGTGTATGTGTGCATGAGTGTGAGTGTCTCTCTTTTTGTTACTGTTTGCTTGTGAGTGTTTCTGTGTCAGTGAGTGAGTGTGTAAATGAGTGTATGTGAGTGTGTTCACAGGTGTGTGCGCATGAGTGTAAACGCGAGTGTGAATGTCTCTCTTTGTGTATGTGTGTGTAAATACTCTGTATTCATAACATAAATGTCCCCACAATTATAGGAGAACCAGTATTTTTGGACTTTGTGGGAACCTTTGTTTGTTCCCCATGAGGAAAACTGTGTTTGTGTGTGTAAGTAAATGAGTGTATTTTCGAGTGTGTAAGTTTGAATGCATAAGTGAGTGTGTTTCCAAGTGTGTGGATTCATCTATGTGTGCGAGTCTGTCCGAGTCGGAGTGAGAGTGTGTTGGCAAGTGTGCGAGTGATTAAGTGAGTGTGTGAGCTCTCAGGTGTGAGTGTTGCACACAAGAGAAAGTGTGTGTACAAGGGAATATGAGTGTCTCTTTGTGTGTGTGTGTGTGTGTGTGTGTGTGTGTGTGTGTGTGTGTGTGTGTGTGTGTGTGTGTGTGTGTGTGTGTGTGTGTGTGTGTGTGTGTGTGTGTGTGTGTGTGTGTGTGTGAGAAAGAGAGCGAGTGAATGAGGGTGTGTGTGTGTGTGAGGGGCTGAAGGCACACAGAGATGGACACAGTGAGACAGACAGACAGTGATAGAGAGAGAGAGAGTTTGCAGAGTAACTGATCGCTGTAATTAGTGTAACTGCAGGCCAGGAGTGTTGATTGTGTGTAGCGTTCATTAACTCCACGCCTGCAGACAGAAAAGCTTTCATCTGCACTGAAGCCTGTGAGGACAAAACACACGCACACACACGCACGCACGCACGTACGCACGGACACACACACACACACACACACACACACAAAAACAGCCATGCCAATCTCTGAAAACTCCCATGATCGACAGATTAACCTTCAGTTAATCAAGTAATCATTAACCTTAATAATGCAGGATGTGTTTGATTCAGTGAATACAAGTATATACGTATATAATACTAAATACAAGTATATTTACTCATATTTCATTATTTTCCTTTTCTGTACATGTAATTTGTTTAAATCAATGATTGATTTATTTTACTAGTAAATACAATAGTGAATAGTTTCTTTTAAAAGTATAATTACACAAAAAACTAATTAAAAGTAAATCAAATATTTATATTTTTGCAAATTTACCATAAAAGTAAATTGTGTTCAGTAAATGTGTAATTTATGTTCAATTTACTGTGATGTAAATTGTTTATATATTTATTAGTACATAATAAGTACACAATACAGCTGCCATACACTTACAAACACACAAATAATTACATTTTAAGCTAATTGTTAATATGTATTGCTATATGTTCTCATTCATTCATTTTCCTTTGGCTTAGTCTCTTTTTTAATCTGGGGTCACCACAGCGGAATGAACCGACAACTTATCCAGCATATGTTTTAAATAGCAGATGCTCTTCCAGCTGCAATCCTGTACTGGGAAACACCCATGCCCACTCATTCACACACACAAACATACACTACGGCCAATTTAGTTACTTCAATTCCCCTATAGCGCATGTGTTTGGGCTGTGGGGGAAACCGGAGCACCCGGAGGAAACCCACACCAACACAGGGAGAACATGCAAACTCCACACAGAAATGCCAACTGACCCAGCCGAGGCTCGAACCAGCGACCTTCTTGCTGTGAGGATACAGTGCTAACCACTGAGCCACCGTGCCACCTTTACCACTATATGTTCTATTAAATATAAACAATTAACTTTTTTTTATATTTATATACAAATATTATATTTATTCTAAACACTTATACTCAACAGACTGCTAATAAATAAGTAAACAATTTAGTCTAAAACACATTGTGCATATTTTGACTTTAAATGTGCCTTTAGATCAGTAAATAAACAATGTAAAAATCTATTTACTTTAGTAAAATTTAATAGGGAGTTTGCATGTTCTCCCCGTGTTGGCGTGGGTTTCCTCCGGGTGCTCCGGTTTCCCCCACAGTCCAAACACATGCGCTATAGGTGAATTGAATAAACTAAAGTGGCCGTAGTGTATGAGTGTTTGTGAATGTGAGTGTGTATGGGTGTTTCCCAGTGCTGGGTTGCAGCTAGAAGGGCATCCGCTGCGTAAAACATATGCTAGAATAGATGGTGGTTCATTCCGCTGTGGCTACCCCTTATACTGTAAATAAGGGACTAAGCTAAATGAATGAATAATATTTATTCTAAACACTTATACTTAACAGACTGCTAATAAATAAGTAAACAATTTAGTCTGAAGTACATTGTGCATATTTTTACTTTAAATATACAATCAGATCAGTAAATAAACAATGTAAAAATCGAATTTAATAGATCTAGCTATTCATTCTGTACTCTAAATACACTTTGTTAAGTAAATATTCATTCATTCATTTTCTTTTCGGCTTAGTCCCTTTATTAATCTGGGGTCGCCACAGCGGAATGAACCGCCAACTTATCCAGCATATGCTTTACGCAGCGGATGCCCTTCCAGCTGCAACCCATCACTGGGAACGTAAACATTTATTATTATTATTATTATTATTATAACCTTTATTTTACCAGGAAAGACACATTGAGATTAAAAATCTCTTTTACAAGAGCGTCCTGGCCAAGATTAGGCAGTATACCTGTCACATGCGTCTAACAGACAACAAACAAAAAACAATTAACAGTTAACATGAATCACACGTTGACAAACAAACTATTCAAAACATCTACAAGCCTGTGTTTCTATTTCTAAATCATTTATACTCTTTTTAAAAGCATTTAGTGAAATCAATTCTTTATAGACTTGTAAATTGGTTTAAGAATACATTATGTATTTACTAGTAATGTCATTTTAAACATTCATTCATTTTCTTTTCGGCTTAGTCCCTTTATTAATCACAGCGGAATGAACCGCCAACTTATCCAGCATATGTTTTACGCAGCGGATGCCCTTCCAGCTGCAACCCATCACTGGGAAACATCCATACACACTCAATCACACACATACACTATGGACAATTTAGCTTACCCAATTCACCTATACCGCATGTCTTTGGACTTGTGGGGGAAACCGGAGCACCCGGAGGAAACCCACGCCAACACGGGGAGAACATACAAACTCCACACAGAAATGCCAACTAACCTAGCAGAGGCTCGAACAACCGACCTTCTTGCTGTGAGGCGATTGTGCTTCCCACTGCGCCACCGTGCGGCCCCATTTTAAACATTTAACTCACAAAAAGGAGCCAGAACACCAGTCATGTGACCTACTGTACAGGCATTAAGTGTAAAATATAACCTGTAATTTTCTTATAACATTACATTTACTTATCATCTGCTCTCACGTGCCTTCATATCAGAGGAATGAGTTCCATATCAATACCTACAGCTTGTGTACATTACATTCAGTCTCTCCGTTGAACACCATGTAAATCCTAGGCCTCAATTCCTGGAGGGCCGCAGCTCTGCACAGTTTTGCTCCCACCCTAATCAAACACAGCTGATCCAACTAATCAAGGCGTTCAAGACTACTATAGACTATTAGGCAGGTGTGAGTTGGAGGTGGTTGAAGCTAAACTATGCAGAGTTTGAGACCATCGATGTAAACAGTGTACAAACAATGTCAAATAACTGTCTATAAAATGAATGTACTTTAAGACGCACTGTATACGTCTCGTGCTGTCTCGTGCTGTCTATGTCTAATGATTCCCGCTTTAATGTGTATTTCTCTGATTGGAAATGCTTTTATTTTCATTACATGAACTTCTCTCTTGTCATTTGCTCTAATCTGATGATTATTATAGTGACGACTGCATAAATGTATGGAAATGAATCAAATAAATGTTCAATTTATAGTCAATTTTGTATGAGAATTGCACTTATTTGTTGTTTATATTGTAAAAACAAAAGCTGCTATGCGAGACAATATGAAATGTGTTGAAATAAGAAACTACAGCTTTGTCATTGAGATTTTTTGTGAACATTTTTGGTGTCATTTTGTGAACTTGTCTGGCAGTTTCTCCCTAAAACAGCTTTAAAGTCAATTATTTGTACTTTAATATTATTAACGCATGCAATTGGAAAACATTTATCAGTAAACTCATCTTGTGTTCTTGAATATTTAATCAAAAATCAATTATTTTGTGCTTTAAAAAAAACAACATTTGCATTAGTGCTTAAATTAATGTAATTAGCCTGTATTTAAAGTTCTGTTTTTAGCATTTATAATTAAGTGTAATTCCATAATGCAGTGTAATTCTGAGTTCAGCTTGACCATCCCTGCCCACCTCTGTGTGTGTGTGTGTGTGTGTGTGTGTGTGTGTGTGTGTGTGCTTGTGTGTGTGTTTAGGAAGGGCCGTATGTGATGTTGAAGAAGAACTGGGAGATGTACGAGGGGAACGAGCAGTTTGAAGGTTACTGTGTGGATTTGGCGTCTGAAATCGCCAAACACATCGGCATCAAGTACAAGATCTCAATCGTGCCGGACGGGAAATACGGAGCCAGAGACCCAGAGACGAAGATCTGGAACGGCATGGTTGGGGAGCTGGTGTACGGGGTGAGTGTTTCCTCATATACATATACATATATATACAGTTAAAGTCAGAATTATTCGCCCTCCTGTGATTTTTGTTTTCTTTTTCAAATATTTCCCACATGATGTTGAACAGATTCAGGAATTTTTTCACAGTATTTCCTATAATATTTTTTCTTCTGGAGAAAGTCTGATTTGTTTTATTTAGGCTAGAATAAAAGCAGTTTTTAATTTTTTTAAAAGCATTTTAAGGTCAATATTATTCGCCCCCTTAAGCAAGTTTTGTTTTGATTGTCTACAAAATAAACTATTGTTATACAATGACTTGCCTAATTACCCCAACCTGCCTAATTAACCCAGTTAAGCCTTTAAATGTCACTTTAAGCTGAATACTACTGTCTTGAAAAACATCTAGTCAAATATTATGTGCTGTCATCATGGCAAAGATAAAGTAAATCAGTTATTAGAGATGAGTTATTAAAACTATTGTTTAGAAATGTGCTGTAAAAAATATACATGGGGGCTAATAATTCTGACTTCAACTGTATGTATGGGCCCTAATTCACTTAATTTAGACAAAACTGGTGGACAAAAGTGTGGGTTAAAGTGTCAGAGATGAAAGAGTGTGTTTTCTACAGGTGGTTTGTCAAGCCCACTCACCTGTGTGAGGCACACTCAGATGTGCATAATGTCTGAGGTTGTCCTGTGGCGTTTCTCAGCCATGTTTATGTTAAGTTATCTCATATTAAAGGGAACGAATCTCTGTTTTGCCTTAAAAGTGAAATTACTGAACCTGCACTCAGTGCTCATTTGACAAACGCTCATTTAGAAGAAAGTTTCAGATGACGCTTGAGCAACTCCATGCAGATGTCAACCTTGCCATTAAAAAGAAATGAAGTTTTAACCAAAATAGCGACACCCTTTGTATGTTTTTTGTGTAGGCTTGTATTTCACAGCACTGTAAAATCCTCAAAAACATCTCTGTCAATGTTTTCAAACTATTATATTTGATTTACCAAAGTAACACAAGTGCCAATTTCACATCCGTCACATCCATAATGAAGCGTTTTCCTCATAAATGCAAAGATGAAAACTAAATAAAATTAATCATGTTTGTTCTATAGTGAGCCGACTCTTCTCTTCTCATTCATTCATTCATTTTCATTGCGGCTTAGTCCCTTTATTAATCTGGGGTTGCCACAGCGGAATGAACCGCCAACTTATCCAGCATATGTTTTACGCAGCGGATGCCCTTCCAGCTGCAACCCATCACTGGGAAACATCCACACACACTCATTCACACGCATACACTACGGACAATTTAGCTTACCCAATTCCCCTATAGCGCATGTTTTTGGACTTGTGGGGGAAACCGGAGCACCCGGAGGAAACCTACGCAAACACGGGGAGAACATGCAAACTCCACACAGAAACGCCAACTGACCCAGCCGAGGCTCGAACCAGCGACCTTCTTGCTGTGAGGCGAACGTGCTACCCACTGCGTCACCGTGAGGCCCTCTTCTCTTCTGATAAGCATTATTTATTTTCGATTGTGGAAACTCTATGAATTAAACTGCACAAAGTGTGTTGCAGACTGTAAACTCGCAGACTTTTTTGGTCACATCCATAACGCAGGTTTATTTCCCTCATTTAAAATCTAAAAAATGATTAAGAATTGATATTTTCTAATCCCATGACTCTGTGGTTTGTTGTTTTGGAAAATATGAACAGATGTTTGAATATAATCTTAACATATATTTTCTCTGTGCATTTATGTTTTGAGTTTTTACTGCAAATGTCACGTCCATAACGCTGGAAATGCTCACTTACAGATTGTTTCATCTGAACACTATTAATATTTATAATATTTTATTAACTGTCTATATAAACATGCATTTACAGGAGTTACAGGATTTACCACGAATGATCAAAATTGCAATAATTAATCATGGTTTTAATAATGAAAATCTGAAACGGTATTACTAACCATCAGAAAATTGACTGTGGTTTACCTTGCAACCGCTAATCATGACAACTTAACACTCTTAACAATTTCCCGTACACTCTACAGTAACTTATATCAATTACTGTATATCTGTATATCAATTACAATTACAAAAATACTGCATTTACATTTACAGCACTATTTATCTTGCTGTATGTGTATTTACAGCATTTTATGTATATCTTTACTCTAAAATATACAGTAATTTACTTTAACAAACAGTAACATACCGCAACATACCGTCCTACAGTAAAATGCAGTTGAGGTTACAGTTAAACACTGTATAATTTATCATTATACAGCACTGTATGATTTCATATTATTGTAAATTATACAGTATTTAACTGTAATATGAACTACATTTTACTGTAGGACAGTTTTGCTGTATGTTAGTGTTTGTTAAAGTCAAAATTGCAATAATTAATCATGGTTTTAATGATAATGAAAATCTGAAACGGTATTACTAACCATCAGAAAATTTACTGTGGTTTACCTTGCAACTGCTAATCATGACAACACAACACTCTTAACCATTTCCTGTATAATCTACAGTAACTTACTTTAAATCTGTTACAGCAAAAATACTGCATTTACATTTACAGCACTATTTATCTTGCTGTATGTGTATTTACAGCATTTTATGTATATCTTTACTCTAAAATATACAGTAATTTTCACAATGTGACTTTCAAATACAGTACCGTACAGCATAAAAACACTGTATAATTTATCATTATACAGCACTGTATGATTTAATTTTATTGTAAATTATACAGTATTTAACTGTAATATGAACTGCATTTTACTGTAGGGAAATTTTAAAGTAAAAATTATGAAAATTGGCCGACGCGGTGGGTAGCACAATCCCCTCACAGCAAGAAGGTCGCTGGTTCGAGCCTCGGCTGGGTCAGTTGGCGTTTCTGTGTGGAGTTTGCATGTTCTCCCCGTGTTGGCGTGGGTTTCCTCCGGGTGCTCCAGGTTCCCCCACAAGTCCAAAGACATGCACTATAGGTGAATTGGGTAAGCTAAATTGACCATAGTGTATGTGTGTGAATGAGTGTGTATGGGTGTTTCCCAGTAATGGGTTGCAGCTGGAAAGGCATCCGCTGCATAAAAAAAAACAAACATACGGTTCATTCAACTTCAACAGAAGTTGGCGGTTCATTCCGCTGTGGCGAACCCAGATTAATAAAGGGACTAAGCCAAAAAGAAAATGAATGAATGAATTAAATTAATAAAAAATTGCTATAATCAATCATGGTTTTAACGATAATGAAAATCTGAACGGTATCACTAACCATCAGAAAATTGACTGAGATTTACCGCTAATCACAACACAAACAACTATATTAAATGAACTGTCGAAATAAACTTGCATCTTTAATTGACCAGCAGTAAGATACGTGTGGGGCACAAGATGAAAATTTGTCCATTACTGTGTTGTTATTATTGAGCCTGAAGCCGCGGCTTCTGTTCTCTGACCAGGACTGAAGGTGTGTTTGCCGTCAGCATTTATTCAGCGCTCAAGGCTTTTCTCTTTGAGAGTGAACAGCATTAATTGAGCGCGCACCTCCATCAAATCAGTCACTCTCCGACACCTCGCTGCGACTCCGACAGAGAAAGCAAACGCTCCTGCAGACGAGTGTTAATGAGCTCAGCGAAGGACAGATGCGTCTCTTTCTGGCCCATTAAACTCCCTCATCCCGCAAACCCTCCACACGCAGAGTTACAGCTTTAAGCAGAACGCAGAGAGATTTCAGGAGAGACCTGAGAGTGTCATCCTGCATTATTACCTTTATAGACGCGCTCTGGGTTCCGACAGGACAACTGTTTGACATCTGTTATTCACTGTGCTAGTTTAAAGATACTGAAAATGATGCTTTTATTTGACAAGACATGCAGGGTAATGGATGGTTGATGTAAAAATATATATCTTAATTCAATATTATATTATATCACATTAATAATTAAGTACTGAACACGTGATGTTTTTTTTCCTGGGAATAATATTCCTAAAGGAGCTGTTGACATGGGATTGAAGCAGATTTTGGTAAAAACCCAAACAATACAAACAAATAAAATAAATCTGAAAAATGAGTTGTGTGTAACAACAATGAAACGACACAAGGAGAAAGTGCTGAACTACTGAAACATATTTAATACCTTATATAAAAGCCTCACATATGGAGAATGAATTGCATTGCTCCAGTGTACGTTTCTCACAGACTTCAACAGAGTGTCAAAATCTTGATGCTTCTGTGGGTCTCGTCTATCAAATCTGAGCTTTATTTTGTATTTTCTATTGGATTCGCATCAGGTGATTGGCTGGGCCATTCTACAGCTTGGTTTTCTTTCTCTGAAAGCATTTGAGAGTTTCCTTGGCTGTGTTTTGGATCATTGTCTTGCTAAAATGTCCACCCTGGGTTCATCTTCATCCTCCTGCTAATGTAGATGTTGGACTGAAGCAGCTGATATTCATTTACACTGATGAGGGGCAGAGAACTGAAGAACTACTGAGAGATTTCAGCTGCTGTCTGGGCTTTCACTGCCGAACTACACCTCCCGTTCTTCATGTGTTCAATACCCTTTCCCCTGCATCATTTAATTTTATTATGCATATTAATTTGTAAACTAATTAGATTTGTTTTCTTCGCATATATGGATTTCTTTAGTTGTTATCAACATCTGATGAAAATTTCAAGTCAACGGCACCTGTAGAAATATGTTTTCTGAGAAAAATGGTGACGTGTTCAATACTTATTTCCCCCGCTGTATATACAATTATAAAAAATTTAACAAAATAAAAATATCAATATCATAGTATTAAATTAATTATATACACAATTTTATACACATTTTTTAAAATAAAAAGCAATAGTCTATACATTTAACAGTTTTAAATGACAGAATATTTAAAAATGTAGATTATTTAGCGAGAAAAAAATATATTAAACTATTAATACATTTAAATGATACATTTTATTGACGTTTTTTAGACATTTGAAAAAATATTAATATTTAAAAAACGTTAACAGTGTTTTTGATTATTTTACTAATACGTTGATAACCATTTTTACAGTGCAGTCATTATGACCAAATTCAATTGTTTTATTTTACAATGAAAGACATTTTTATTATTATTCATTCATTCATTCATTTTCATTTCGGCTTAGTCCCTTTATTAATCTGGGGTCGCCACAGCGGAATGAACCACCAACTTATCCAGCATATGTTTTACGCAGCGGATGCCCTTCCAGCTGCAACCCATCTCTGGGAAACATCCATACACACCCATTCACACTCATGCACTACGGACAATTTAGCTTACCCAATTCACCTATACCGCATGTCTTTGGACTTGTGGGGGAAACCGGAGCACCCGGAGGAAACCCACGCCAACACAGGGAGAACATGCAAACTCCACACAGAAACGCCAACTGACCCAGCCGAGGCTCGAACCAGCGATCAGCGACCTTCTTGCTGTGAGGCGAACGTGCTACCCACTGCGCCACTGTGAGGCTTTTTATTATTATAATATTATTAAAAAAAAAACATTTTAAAAACATTTTAATTAATATATCACAACAAAATTGACAAACATTTATGTAAATACTTGAAGAGTTCCTTCAATTATTACCTGCATTTTAGCCAGGTTCCTGTGTGTAGGTTCTGTAATTTCTCTTGTATGGCGAAGAATATGCTTCTTATATTGTGTTTAAAGTAAAATAACTGAACATAAACATAAGAGGCTGAGAAAAATGCTCATTTTATAAGAACATTTCATATGGCACAGATATGCATCTGAACTCTTCAATTAGACACGCTGTAGATATACAACTGAAATCTGGTCAGATCTAAAACTGAGATCTGTCTAAAACGGCTATTTTTAAAACAGTTTTACAGCATTTCAGCAATACATTTGTATTATTATATTTTTAGTGCAGTCATCGTGGAAAAAGAAACCCTTCACTGTGATCAGGGTGTAATAGGATCTACATTAAAACACATTTTAGATACACAATTCCACAAGTACTACAGTTCCTAAATCACATCATTCATTCATTTCATTTCGGCTTAGTCCCTTTATTAATCTGGGGTCGCCACAGCGGAATGAACCGCCAACTTATCCAGCATATGTTTTACGCAGTGGATGCCCTTCCAGCTGCAACCCATCACTGGGAAACACCCATACACTTCCATTCACACACATACACTACGGACAATTTAGCTTACCCAATTCACCTATAGCGCATGTGTTTGGACTGTGGGGGAAACCGGAGCACCCGGAGGAAACCCACGCGAACACAGGGAGAACATGCAACTCCACACAGAAATGCCAACTGACCCACCCGAGGCTCGAACCAGCGACCTTCTTGCTGTGAGGCGAGAGCGCTACCCACTGAGCCACTGTGCTGCCCTAAATCACATCATATAAAACGTATTATAAAACAGAAATAGTGCAGCTAACACAGCCAGCCAGCCAGATGTATTGAAAGAGTTACATAAAAAAATGACCCAAAAACCCCAGACTGTTTTGATTATATCATTGTTAATTTGGGGGGTAATATTTCATTCATTCCCTAACATAAGAAACATTACATTAACCTGAATCCACTATAATCTATTGCACTACAGAAATGGCTTTTCCTGCAGGTCTGAAATAGATCTGATCAGATACAAAACAGCACAGAGAATAACATGTTATTGAAATAATTGTTTTCTTTCATGGCTGCACACAAAAAACAAATTGGATTGTTTTTGTGTAATATGTTATATGATCCACAAACTCGTATAATAACTCTTTGCTTTAAAAATGCTTCATGTTTCATGCATAACTCAAATATTATGTTTGATTCATTCATTCATTTTCTTTTCGGCTTAGTCCCTTTATTAATCTGGGGTCACCACAGCGGAATGAACCGCCAACTTATCCAGCATATGTCTTACGCAGCGGATGCCCTTCCAGCTGCAACCCATCTCTGGGAAACATCCATACACACTCATACACTACGGACAATTTAGCTTACCCAATTCACCTATAGCGCATGTCTTTGGACTTGTGGGGGAAACCGGAGCACCCGGAGGAAACCCACGCCAACACGGGGAGAACATGCAAACTCCACACAGAAATGCCTACTGTCCCAGCCGGGGCTCGAATTAGTGACCTTCTTGCTGTGAGGCGATTGTGCTACCCACTGCGCCACCGTGCTACCCTGTTTGATTCATACATAACTAATATGTTAATATACAAGCATATCTTTTTAATATAGTTTTAAAGGCAAAGATCACCAAATGCAAAACAAAAAACAAGGTTTGGAGCCATATAAGAGAGAGTGAATGAAAATTAAGTGTTATTGTTTTGGGGTGAACTAATACTTCATGTTAAATAGTAAAAGAATTAGATGTACTATTAAAATGTACTGTTCTTCCTTGGTCTTTTAGAGCATTTTCTAACCCTTTTTTCATTGCACAGCGTGTTGTGATTAATCTGAAAGCTGGTGGGTTTGGTTCAAGGCTTATAACTGCATTTTTTTTCCCAACACAGCTGGAGAAAATAAATGAAAAATACATTTTCAGAACCACAGCTGCTGAAAAAGCATATAAGCGCCATCTCTTTATTCAGCTAAAATGTTCATAGTCATGCTTTAGAGGGCATGCGGATTCACGAATTACTCACTTGTACTAAAATCCTCAGTTCAAGTTAGTGGGAATTGCAGAAAATGTTAATTATGAGCCTTGGGTTGCTCAAGGGATATTTTTATGAGAAAAAAAGAGAGATACAATACAGCGTTTTCTGCTCTGCGACTCTGTATTGAACTGCAGACGTGCTTCATAGAGTCTGAATGCGACCTCTTGCTTGCATTAACAGCATCGCTTTCTCTCTCTATTGCTGGAGGCCTCTAATTAAATCCAACAGCGAAACCACTTCATGTTTTCCTACAGGCACCAGGAGGGACGAAAGATGCCCTACTTCCACTGTGACCTTTTACTTGTGTTAAACCACTGAGGCAGTGTAAACATTACTGTCCGCAAGTCCCTCGGACGCCCCTAAAACCTCCATTCATTGACGAAACCAACCGCTCGAATCCTGTACTTACTGTAAATGTGCTATAAAATGCATTGCTCAGAAGATATTTCATTATTTAGACCTGTTAAAAAGGGTATGGTGGAAATTTATGCGCAGTAAAAAACATGTATGAGCTGTAAAAAAACATGTTTGGACACATTGATGCCACAGTAAAGCTTCTGGTGGCTCAATAAGGGGATTTCAACCGCACAGACAGGACTATGAGGTGTATTGCACAGCACATAGCGCAACTCATCCTTTAAATGTGCCATAGAATGCACTGATACAATGTGTGAAATTGTTCTCTGAATGTACAGTATGTGGCTTAAAAATTCTCCAGAAATGGTTTTACAAGTCCATTCGTAACCCTATTGGAATTGGCCCTAATATTAGATGGTTGGTTTTGACCATATTTGGAATATTATTGAGCTGTGAACTTCTACTTGTGTTAAACCACTGAGCCAGTATGACCATTACTGTCTGCAAGTCCCTCGGACGCCCAAAGGCCTCCATTCATTGATAAAACCAACCGCTCGAATCCTGTACTGTAAATGTAATCTAAAATGCATCACTCACAAGGTATTTCATTATCTAGACCTGTTTAAAAGTGTATGGTGGGAAGTAATAGGCTGTAACAACCATGTTTGGACACATTGATGCCACAGTAAAGCTTCTGGTGGCTCAATAAGGGGATTTCAATTACACAGACAGGACTATGATGTGTATTGCACAGCACATAGCGCAACTCATGTGTTAAATTGTTCTCTGAATGTACAGTATGTGGCTTAGGTAAGTGTAAAAATTCTCCAGAAATGGTTTTGCGAGTCCATTCACAATCCTATTGGAATTGGCCCTAACATTAGATAGTTGCTTTTGACCATATTTGGAAGGGTTATGAATATTAATGAATATTACTTGAAACGTTCTCATATAGCCTCTATGCGACTGTGCTGATTCCAGCAGTTATGAATATCGTTTTTACGGTCTTTATTACAAACATGCACTGTTTTAAAAATGTTTTAAACTTGTTAAACTCATTCTTGAGGTGCAGATGATCACAGAGAGTTGGAAAAGATCCGTGGGCATGTTTCTATGCCTTACTATGGAGACATGTTAATATGCTCCTGTCAATCAATTCAGCGGGCGGGGAAAACCGCACTCCTATATCAGATTGCGGTGGGCCTCAAAATCATTGTTTTAAGATTTGGATCCAATTTTAACGTCAGGAAATAAAAAAAAAGAGACTTGTTGTGTTTCTATCACTCCACTGTGACTGTGGACACACTATACCATACACAGTTCTGTCCAAACAGCTTACAAAAGTTGATTTTGCAGCATAGGTGCCCTTTAAGAGAAAAAAGAATAACAATTAAAAAATATGTAAATGATGACAATGTTGAACCATCCTATTAATGAAACATCAATATTGTTGTAGTAGTTAAATGTCTCATCGACAACTAATCGATCATCATTAGCATCCCTAAACTGAGCCTTTCTCCATCCACAGAAAGCGGAAATCGCTGTGGCCCCTTTGACCATCACTCTGGTCCGGGAGGAGGTGATTGATTTCTCCAAGCCCTTCATGAGTCTGGGCATCTCCATCATGATCAAGAAGCCGCAAAAGTCCAAACCCGGCGTCTTCTCCTTCCTGGACCCGCTGGCCTACGAGATCTGGATGTGCATCGTGTTCGCCTACATCGGCGTGAGCGTGGTGCTCTTCCTGGTCAGCCGCTTCAGCCCGTACGAGTGGCACACCGAGGAGCCCGAGGAAGGCTCCGACGGTCCGCCCAGCGACCAGCCCCCCAATGAGTTCGGAATCTTCAACAGTCTCTGGTTCTCGCTCGGCGCATTCATGCAGCAGGGCTGCGACTTCACACCCAGGTGAGAGAAGCTTTATGATGGCATCAAATTTTCTTGCCATTAATTGCTGAAACCAGGGGTGTTGCTAGACATAAAGCTCTACTGGGGCACGGGCCCTTAACCGCACCCATTAGTTTTGCCGACACCTCTGCATAATAAGCTGTTGGGCTGGTTTCACAATGTGTGAGCAGCGCAGATTTTTTCGCCGTGCATGTTAACCCCCGCGATTCACACCAGGAGCAGGAGCAGCATGCCAGCATCGAGTTTTTCTGTATGTATGCGTCAGTTTGTTTCAATTAAACTACATTGCTTTCACTAGCGTTGAATCGGTTGTACATAGAAATAATGTTTATTCTGGGATTACCACTCTTAATTAATACACTTACATATAAAGTAAACTAACTCAAAGGATGAGGCAGTGCCGATTTTTATTGGGGCACGTGCCCCAGTAAATGGGGTTTAGTGACACCCCTGGATGAAACTTATATAACAGAATTGAGTTTATTTATCACGTACAAGCGACTGACGCCATTGAAATATTTCTGGCTCAAGACTTCTGTTCTCATTCACTTGCATTGGTTTTTAGACGTTAAAAACAACTCGTTTTGCTGATTGTTGTTGCAAACTGATTTTTCAGTATAGTCATGAACACACTTGTTTGTAAAGCAAGTAGTTTAACCGTTTTCTGCTGTTTATTACTCTGGGTCATTTCTCCTATAGGCAACTGAATCAGGAGTTCCAAAACAATCGCACAACACTTGTGCAGTTCCGCATTGCAAGTTAAGGTCAATAGCGATTCAAGAAAGTTAAATATGTGAAAAATTCGGAGACAAAAAAAAAAAAAACTTAACATGTGCAAGTTAAAAGGTCTTCAACTATCTCATGCAGCTCATCACTGTCAGTTCCACAGCAGTGGACCAATCAGAAGAGCTCAGAGGCGGGGCAAGATTTCTGTTTACAGGGACTCTGCGGTTGTGTCCGGATACTGATGACATAAGATGGCACTATTTTATCTTTAGTTGAGTCAAGAAATTAATATTCTTAAAAACATATTCTCAATAACACCAAATGAAAACATTTATTATTCTGACTAACTGTAATTTTGTTAAAATATATATATATATTGATTTTAAATTGACAAAATTCTAGATTTTCAATAATTATATATTTCAAAGAAACATCAAATAATACTGATGACTTATAGAATAAAACTATTTTTACAAAAAAAGAAAAACATTTTACTGAGGAGGTCACGCGGCTCTGGCGAGGACGGCTGGTTGATTGATTTGCTCCGACAACCCGCACACAAAAAAAGTTATAATACCCTTGTAAACTTAACTAACTCCGATCGAAATTGACAATCTGAGTATGTCCAAACATCTTGTTGTGACATTTTTACTAAAGCTCGTAGAACAGGCGCGCAAAAACAGAAATCTCAGGCCGATCTTGACCTGGCTGTCATGGCGGATACATCAGATGTGTTAGCGGAACTGAAAAACATTGAGCTTGGAACTAAACTGGACGGTATTGAAAAAAACATTGTACTCAAACCTAATGAATCTAGTAAATCTAGAGAAACTGAGAATTTAACTTGAGTTTTTGTCTCGTAGCTATGTTTACACACACTTCATAATTAGACAAATGTTATTTGCAGTACATTCTTGTCCTTCCAGCAGGCCTGATGATCTTTATTACAGCACGCGTCAGCTATTTCCTCATATGAAGCGTAAAGCAGATAATTCCTCAGCTTTAGCTTGCGCTGACCAGCGGTTTACCCAGAAGCCTCGGCACAAAAATAATAATAATAATAAAAGCTGGACTTTGCGTTGAGGAAGAAAGCGCCGCCTCACCGTCTCACAGCTTCCTTCAAGACAAACATTAAACTTTCATCCCTGCAGCCGCACGGCAGAAAAATCACACTTTATTTTTAGAATATTTATAAAAATATAGCATTTTATTATTGATAGCTGGAGAATGCGGCGCCATGAAATATTGATGCTCGGTGTCCGGGGAAATGCGAGGCCGCTGAACTGCACAAATCTGTCCCAAAAAAAAAAAGAAAGGAAAAAAAACAAAACCCTGCGACGAGTGAATCTGTGAACACCGTCTACTGCTGTTCTACTGTAACAACACATTCACACCTTTACTTATCAAACATTTACACTGGCGTATCATGACGCGGTGTTTATTGTAACGCAGGACTTAAACTCGTGTCTGAGAGCTTTCTGACAAACAAAGCGACATGATTCCTGGCAAACGCAGCGCTGGCAGAGCTCACGGTGATCTGCAGTGTTTCAGAGAGGTTAATGGTGTCAGAAACGCCGGCATTAGCATTAGCCTGGTGAGCAGATGTGCATTAAAGCACATTACTGATTTACACTGCTACACACACGTGCCACGAAGCATGCATTTTTCAAGAGAATGTTCATCACAGTACATCATTTCAATGTATAAATACTGCTTCATGGTTTAAGCTTAACTTGAAGTCAATATTTACTTGACATTTACCTTCTTTAGTACACGTAAACAAAACAGCAGGGAATATACATATAGAGAGAGAGAGAGATGGACATACGTATTACCTTATTTTTTAAACATAAATATGGTTATTATTCTCTTATTTGTGCATTGATTTATTTAATTTCTAATAATAATAATAATTCCTATAGTGCTTTTCTAGACACTTAAAGCGCTTTACACATTGGGGGGAATCTCCTCATCCACCACCAGTGTGCAGCATCCACCTGGATGACGCAACGGCAGCCATATTGCGCCAGACTGCATACCACACACCAGCTGATTGGTGGAGAGGAGACAGAGTGATGAAGCCAATTATGATATGGTGATGTTAGGAGGCCATGATGGACAGAGGTCATAGGCAAATTTAAACCCCTACTCTTTTTCGATCCTGGGATTTTTAACGAGTCTCAGTTTAACGTCTCATCCGAAAGACGGCGCTTACTGAGCAATATAGAGTCCCCTTCGCTATACTGGGGCGTTAGGACCCACACAGACTGCAGGTTGAGTGCCCCCTGCTGGCCTCACTAACACCACTTCCGGCAGAAACCTAGCTTTCCCATGTGGTCTCCCATCCAGGTACTGACCAGGCAACTTAGAGTTAAAAGTCATCTTGTGAAATTGCATTCATATCGCAAAATATATTGCAGAAAAACCAAATATCGCAATGTCAGCTTTTTCCAATATCGTGCAGCCCTTGCCAAATAGATAACTAATATTTACATTGAATTAAGGAGTAAAATAACACTGTCTTGGCCTCACGGTGGCACAGTGGGTAGCACGATCGCTTCACAGCAAGAAGGTCGCTGGTTCGAGCCTCGGCTGGGTCAGTTGGCGTTTCTGTGTAGAGTTTGCATGTTCTCCCCGTGTTGGCGTGGGTTTCCTCCGGGTGCTCCGGTTTCCCCCACAAGTCCAAAGACATGCGGTATAGGTGAATTGGGTAAGCTAAATTGTCCGTAGTGTGTGTGTGTGTGTGTGTGTGTGTGTGTGTGTGTGAATGAGTGTGTATGGATGTTTCCCAGTGATGGGTTGCAGCTGGAAGGGCATCTGCTGTGTAAAAAACATATGCTGGATAAGTTGGCGGTTCATTCCGCTGTGGCGAGATTAATAAAGGGACTAAGCCGAAAAGAAAATGAATGAATAACACTGTCTTTGTAAGTATGGTCATATCTTGTTTACATGCTTAATATATATGCTGCATATGTTGTATATATTTGATTAAAGAGACAGTAGCGCTTTCGTTTGGAGGGGGTGGGGGGGGGGGGGTTGTCAATTCAGTTTTTTTGTACTCCATTTTTTGTTTTGTAAAACAATCTTTCAATAAATGAAAGATTAAATAAACATATCTATACCATAAAAGATTCATAATAAATAATGAATGACATGTTGCAATAGAACTACTAAATAATAATGATAATGTTTCAGATATGCTTTTAAATGCAGGAAAATATGTTGTATGCTTTACTTTAGGATGTCAGAGCTTGAAAGTACGAGCATTTCACTTGCATTTACAATGAAAAATACAAACCCTGAATGTGTACCTCCAAATAAAATACATTAATTCCATGTTAATAAATAAATACTTTATATAATTAATATATTTTAAATCCATATATTCTTTGTATTGTGTGCACAGCCTTTAATCAATATATTTGATCAATAATGATAATAATAAAGTGATACAAAAACACAATAACTTACTCCATTGCCATTAAAACAACCTTGTGAAGATATTAAGCAGTTAAAAACGCTGCTTATGATGATAGACTCTAATTACAGTAAATCACGTACAGTAATTCCTTTATTTCTGGGTCGGCATTCTGTCACTGAGAACGACGCCACATTACTGAGGGCAAAAGCATCACCAATGCTGTTTGATGATGTCTAGATCTCAGCGAAGCACACAGACACACTTTAAGTGTAATTTAACGCAGATGTCCAGTAAACAATCAAGCCAGAGTGTGTGTGTGTGTGTGTGTGTGTGTGTGTGTGTGTGTGTGTGTGTGTG